>RJWM01049259.1:0-11183 GCA_004363535.1 Dasyprocta punctata
ACATCGTGAAAATGGCCATTCTCCCAAAATTATTATACAGATTCAATGCAATCCCAATCAAAATACCACTTGCCTACCTCACAGAGCTAGAGAAAGCATTCCTGAAATTCATCTGGAACCAGAAAAGACCTAGAATAGCAAAGGCAATTCTGGGCAACAAAGGGAAGGCAGGAGGCATCACAATCCCCAACTTGAAACTGTACTACAAAGCTGCTGTGATAAAATCAGCATGGTACTGGAATCAAAACAGACCTGAAGATCAATGGAATAGATTAGAAGATACAGACACAACTACAAACACACTTAGCCACCTCATCTTTGACAAAGGGGCCAAACACGTACATTGGAAGAAAAACAACCTCTTTAACAAATGGTGCTGGAAAAACTGGCTTTCTATATGCCATAAATTAAACTAGATCCACGTCTATCACCATGCACTAAAATAAAGTCAAAATGGATCAAAGATCTGAATAAAAAAACAGAGACACTAAACTTACTAGAAGGCAGGGTAGGTAAAAATCTCAATGACATAGGAGTAGGCAGAGAGTTCATGAACAAAAATGAAACTGCACGGGAAACACTTCCCAGAATCAACAACTGGGATCTCATCTTACTGAAAAGTTTTTGCATGTCAAAGGAAATCTCCAGCAGAGTGAAAAGAAAACCCATGAACTGGGAAAATATCTTAGCCAATTGTCCATCAGACAAATGACTTCTATCTAAAACATATAAAGAATTAAAAGAAATCAGGCCCCTAAAATTCAAGGACCCAATCCAAAAATGGGCATCTGAGATAAATACACACTTCTCAGAGAAAGAAATACAAATGGCAAATAAATATATGAAAAAATGTTCAACATCAATGGTCATTCGGGAAATGCAAATTTAAAAAACGCTGAGATTCCATCTCACCCCAGAAAGAATTGCCAAGATTAAAAAATCAACCAACAACAAATGCTGGAGGGGCTGTGGGGAAAAAGGAACTCTTCTCCACTGTTGGTGGGAGTGTAGACTGGTGCAGCCACTGTGGAAGTCAGTGTGGAGATTCCTCAAGAAGTTAGGATTAGAGATCCCATTCAACCCAGCTATCCCTCTTCTGGGCATTTTCCCAAAATTGAAAACATCATACCACAGTGATATCTGTGCACCCATGTTTACAGCAACCCAATTTGTAATAGCCAGATTTTGGAAACAACCCAAGTGACCATCAATCAAAGAATGGATAAAAAAGATGTGGTATTTTTATACAATGGAGAACTACTCAGCTATTAAGAAAGATTGTATTGAGACTTTTATAAGTAAATGGTCACGACTTGAGACCATACTCATAAGCGAGATAAATCAAACCCACATGTGTAAATACCATATTGTCTCCCTAGTGTAAGAAATGGAAAAGTATATATGATTCAAAATCTATAATAAATACTACATAAGGGTAAAAAACAGCTCAAAGGGCAAAGATAATCAGGAAGGGAATAGGTGGAAAGAGAAAAGGGAAGAGGAAAAGATATAAACCTGTATATATGTATATGTAAGATAACTAAAATGAACACAGTGCTGAATGTATTCGTTATTGAGAAAGAACAATTAATACTCATATGATTAGATCAATCTTGCATGCCTATATCTGTTAATGTAAGAAACCATTTTAAAGATAACGATGTGCAATATTGCAACCATTGTCAAGCTTCTATCTTCCGGTTTTGTAAACCTGCAATGTTGTGTATTTACTCTAGTCGTTTGTCTCTTTTGCCTGTTGTTTTAAAAAAATAGATAAATAAATAAATAAATAAAATAAATGAATTTTTATAGTGTGCTAAGGTCACACAAGGTAGGAAGTATAGTTTTTTCACCAATGGTGCTGGGGCAAGTGGGTATTCATCAGCAAATAATAAATGGAAAGATAAAATTGGTAAAATTCTTGAAGACATAGGTGTAGGCAAGGACTTTATGAACAGAAACTTCATCTCACAAGAAATAAAGAATCAACAAATTGGATCATATCAAATTCAAAAGTTTCTTCACAGCAAAAGAAGCAACCAACAGAGTGAAGAAACAACCCATAAAATGGGGGGGAAAATTTCCAGCTCTTCATCAAACAGAAGACGAATATCCAAAACATATAAATAATTCAAAAAATTAGACTTCCCCCTAAAATAAAAGACCCAGTCAAAAATGTATAATTGAAATAAAGAGACACTTCTCAGAAGGAGAAATACAAATGGCCAATAACTACATTTAAAAATGTTCAACATCACTGGCCATTAGAGAAATGCAAATTAAAGCACCACTGAGATTCCATCTTACCCCAGAAAGAATGACCATCATGGTAAAAAGGAACACTTCTACACTGTCAGGAAGAATGTGAACTAGTACAACCACCATGGAAATCAGTATAGATATGCCTCAAAAAACTAACACTAGAAATTCCACTGGACCAGCTATTCCCCTTTAAAGTATCTCCCCAAAAGAATTAAAGACATGATATTATAGCAATACATGCATATCCATGTTTATAGCAGCACAATTAATAACAGCTAACTCTTGGAAAAGGCCTATATGTCCATCAATAGATGAATGAATAAAGGAAGTGTAGCATTTGTACACAACAGAGTACTACTTTGCCATAAAGAAGGATCAACTTGAGTCAGGAAAATGGATGCACTTTGAAACCATAACGTTAAGCAAAATAAATCAGACTCACAACGTTAAACATTGCCTAGTTTAAGAAACCCAAAATATAAATAAAGTGCAAAATAAAAGATAGATAATAGGAAACAGGAAGACAGATCTTTTGCAAATGGAAGAGAGACCAAGAGACAGGAGGATAGGGACAGCACAAAAACATTAAGTTATGTTACAAATATATACCAATTCCCCTCAGTGAATATAATTATGTACTACATACATGTGCTGATGAGAATTTCTTTAAAAAAATAAAGTTGAACCTTATACTATATAAAAATATTAACTCAAGATGGATCAAAGACCTGAAAGGAAGAGTCAAACTGCAAGACTCTTAGAAGAAAATGCAGGGTCAACCTGTGTGACCTTAATTTTGGCAAAAGACTCTTAAACATGAGCACTGATGGAAAAAATAAATTGGATTCATCAAAATTAAAAACTCGTGTTTCAAAGGACACACTGAGTGGAAGGCCAATCCATGGAATAGGAGTAATTTTTACAATTCACATATCTGATAAGGAACTTGTAATAGAATATATAAAGAACACTTACAACTGAATAATAAAAATACAATCCAATTTTTAAATGAGCATAGAAGATGAATGGATATTTTCCCAATCAAGATATATGAATGACCACGAAGTGCATGAAAAGGTACTTAACATCAGTGAGGAGGGAGACGCAGGTCAAAGTCATAAGGATACATACCGCTTTACACCTGCAGATGATGGCAAGGCTGTGGGGAAACTGGAACCATCATGATTACAGGTGAGACAGGTGGGAATGTAAAACTGTGCAAGTACTCTGGAAAACTGTCAATTCTGTAAGCAGTAAAACTTAACAGTTACCATATAATTCAGCCCCTCTTAGGTATGGCTGTTGAATTTTGCAACTCAGAAAAAAAAATATATATATATATATATGCAAAAGGAAGCATATATTGTATGTAAGATATAGATGGCCTACAGTAAGCAAATGTTATTTCATTATTATATTTTTCCTAGGTATAAAAAGTGACTTTAAATAAAACCCATAGGAAAATGAGAATGTCTCCTTAACATAAGCAAAGAATTTAAAGAGTAACCAAGAGGGAAGCATTGTGGAGAGAAACACAGGCAGCTGCCTACAGCAGAGTGGTCACAAAAGCATTTCTATGGGCCCAAGCCAGCACCTTGGAATGAAATGACAGGTGCCGTCGGATGTGCCCGTCCATGCAGCGAGCATGTTCACACATTACCTGCTTTGGAAGTAACAAGCTGCAGCACAAGAGGTCGTCTTGTCACGATGCCTGACCCTCGAGGAAGAAAGTCCCTAAAAAGGAAAAAAAAAATAATAATAGATTAAGCCATTCAGAAATTCTGATCATCACTGAATTTCTAAGTTGAGGTCTATAGTAATTCTTCTAATTCCCAATCTTTCAATGTATCATCTAAAGAAGGCTAGATCTGTTGGAGACCACTGTGAAGGGGTTTCTGTTTATCTGTGAGCCTGTCCAAGGCCTAGGCCCCTTGCCTGGCGATGGGAGCTGATTCATAGTAAAAAACCTCTATGAATCACTGGTCCTAGCTAAGGCCTGTAGTGGCCAATGAGGTCAGAGATACCTCAAAGGGCAAGATAAGGTCACCACCTAAGACGCCTGGCTCAGACTCAAATAAATAGATAGAGACAACAGCTACAAACATCACATATCTACATCGTATCTTTCCCACCATAAATGTCATCATAGAGATAAGACAATTCTCCTTAATTGGCATAATTTACTACTTAAAAAAGACTTTCAAGTGACTTCCAAGGTCCTGCTCATTTCCCGTGCTTTCCTCAGTATCCCTGCTCTTTGTCTGCTTTGATAATAAATACGGGCAACAAAGAGAGGTCTTTGTCTTAGCCCTCATAACAGCCACAGAGTCAAAAACTCTACAGGGGCTTTTTTTTTTATTTAAGAGAAAATAGATACAGAAGATAGAAACAAAAATCAAAAAAGACAGACAAACAACAACAACAGATCTGATACAATAACATTGTAGGTTTACACATTGAGGTGGTTGAAGTTTGACAGTAGTTACAATATTGCATTTCATTACCTTCATAGGGGTTGGTCATATTGACAGATATAGACATGTAAGATTTATCAATTCAGGTATATTAACTTTTTTTTCAATAGCTATTGTATTTAGCAATACGGTTTTTTTTAACTGTGTTATTTATGCATATTTATAAATTTATGTCTTTTTTCTTTTCTCTTCCTTCCTTTCCCCTTAGAATACCTCTTGTTATCATTGAAATAACTACCCATAACATCAGGTCTAATATGATCAAGTGAAATAATTCAGAGTGAAACCAATAAAGCATATAAGAATGGTCATACATAAGAGAAACAAAAAAGTAAAGAGATCAGCAAACAACAGCAACATATCTGATACTGTAAAATTATACGTTTAGGAATACAGATGGTTGGAATTTTACAGTGGTTGCAACATTGTATATTGTTACACTTAAGGGGGCTGTTCAGATTGACAGGTAAAGACGTGGGATTGATCTGGTCTTATGGATATCAACTGTTCTCTCTCACTAGCTAATGCATTCAGTAGTATAGACTTTTAAACTATCTTATGAATACCCTTATATAAAACTATGTCTTTTTTTTTTCCATACCTTCCTTCCTCGGTTCCCCTTGTAATACCTCTTATTGTCTTCAAAATAAATGCCCTTACCAATTGGCCAAATATAGTCGAACGAAATAGTACTGAATAAAACGAAAAACAAATAAGATAATAGAGGCAATACATAGTAATGCAATGTTGATTTCTATAATGCCTCATGTTGGCTTCAAGGCAGTTGCCTATATCATCTGTTGTAACACAATCATACTAAGATAGGTTAAAATCCCTCAGAACAGAGCAGCAAAAGTATTACCTGGGTTTGAAGCAAGCTGATCATGTATCACTGAAGGCTACCCTTATAACTTTTGTTATCTTTACAATAGCTGTCTTTGTTATCATTTATGATAAAGATAGGTTGGTCAAGTAGAATAGGGTTAAACTAAACAGCTCATTGAAAACAATACTGGACTTAAATCCCATTAATGGATTATTCATTTGTCTGCCCTGCTCAGAGGTATCTCTCTGTCGCTTGTTCTGGAGCAGTGGACTTCTTTATCTCTCTCTAGAATGTCCTTCAGTATTCTCTGTAGGGTTGGCTCGGTTGTCATAAATTCTTTTAGTTGTTCTTTGTCATGGAAGTATCTTGTTTCTCCATTGATTTTAAAAGATAATTTTGCAGGGTACATTAATCTGGGTTGGAAGATATTTTCCTTCAGGGCTTGAAATATTTCACTCCAAGCTCTTCTTGACCTGATGATTTGTGTTGAGAAGTCTGTCGTGATTCTGATGGGTCTTCCTTTGTAGGTAATCTGTCTCTTTTCTCTAATAGCTTCTCATATTATGTTTTTGTGTTGAATTTCTGAAATCTTGATTATTATATGTCTGGGTGTAGGCCTGTTTTGGTCAAGTTTAGCTGGAGTTCTATATGCTTCAGTTATCTGAAAGTCTCTTCCTGTTCCCATGCTTGCAAAGTTTTCTGAAATTATTTCTGTAAATAGTCTTTTAATTTGATTTGTATTGACCCCTGCTTTTTCGCTCACACCTTTTATTTGTAAGTTGTGTTTCCTTGGGTTGTCTTGCAGCCGTTGCACTGCCACTTCCAGGTTTCTGAGAAAGTCCCTTCTTTCTCTCTCCCAAGTTTCCATTCTTTCTTCCAGATACGAAAGTCTATCTTTAGTCTCCTTCAGGTGGTTCTGCCAACTTTTATTGGAGTCTTTGATATCTTGGTAGTCTCTCTGAATCTGACTAATGTGTTCTAGGTCTTTATTTGTTTCATTCTCAGTTTCCTTTGATTTTCCATCCTCCACCTTTCCGGCTATGTTTCCTTTAGAGGCGCTTAGCAATTCCACTATGATGTATTTCATTTCGATTCTCAGTTGGGCTAACAGTGCCGCTTTAATTTCTTTTATAGCTTCGTGGAGTTGTCTCCCCACTTCAGCTGTCATCTCCTCTGAGAGTTTAATTTTTGAACTCCAGACCATTTCAACGTTAGCGTCCCCGGAATTGGTTCTGCTTGTATCGGAGTCTGAAGAGCGTCCTCTACCTTTCCATCTTGGCATTTTCCTGGGCTCGCCAGTGAGGTCATGTTGGTCCACTGCCTCTCCCAAGCCTGATTCTGCCCTGCGGATGTCTGGCACAGTTCGAGAGAGGACGGGGCCGCTGCCTGGTAACCCACACCGGGCCATCTGCCAAACTTCCCCTATCACCCCCAGGGCACCCGCACCGTTTCCGCCACGACCTTCCAGGAACCATGCCTAATTAGGTGCAGTTCTGGTCTCAAGATGGATGCCTGTCCCTCGCTTTCCCTCGGGGGTGGGGGGCTGGGGGCCGCAGGGTTCACTCACTCGCCTGCTCGCGGCCACCTCACTCCACAGTCGACCGCTGCCTCCGCCGTACCGCTGCACCGTAGCAATTCCACTGCGTATCACGAGCACCCCAATCGTACCTTCTCAACTCAGGTCGCAGTGCTGATTGGATTCGGCTCTGGTTAGAGGTGCTGTTGGTCTCCGCCTTTGTTTTTACTCTTTCCGTGGACTACAGTTCTCATTTTAGATTCTTCTTGGGTCCAGAGGTCCCATCTCCCTCTTTTTTTCTTCTCTCTGTTATTATGTTAGTTTATATTCCAGCATTTGGATGGTATATTCAGGGAGCCTCTCTACAGGGGCTTTGATCCTCCTGGAGCCCTAAAATCATAACACTTGTCTCATTTATTTAAGCCTTCACCATACACTCATTCAGGAGATTGGGGATCTAGGCCTGGTCCCCGATAACTGGCGCCCAAAGCATCTACAAAGTTTAAAAAAGAAGGGGGAGGGCTGTATATTGAAGATTGACCCATTATAATCCTAATGACTTCATGAAATACATCATTCATTCACCTACACCTGTTTTGTTTTGCTGGACTTGATAAAAACTTGCATTATGATTTTGTATTTATCATTTTCATTTTCAAAGAATCAGCACTAATACAAATATTTGATGTTGAAATTAAACCATAAACTTGATTTTAAAACATCAGTACCCTCTCTGGCTTCAAGGCCAATATTAGCATCATCAAATATTGACCATTACTGAGAGAGTATTTTGTTTTAAAATATCCTGAAGTTTTTGTCCAATAAAAGGACACATAAAATGTGGGATCAAGTGATGACAAATATTGTGTCTACAGAAACTGATATTAGAAAAAATATTGCAACTTGAGTTTTATTTCTTCCCATTCCTGATAAATGGTAGTTTCAGGTCATACTAATATACCCTACACCAATAAAACTGAAAAAAAGAAAGCATTATATAAAATTTCACCGGCAATGCCAAATAAGTCATTACTAATTCTACAGTGCCAAAGAATTTGTAAACAGACCAGTAACACAGTTCTTAAGCAAATTTACAATGCCTCACAAATTTGGGAAGAATCATCATAGAACATAATTCAAAATAAACCTTTGGCTCAAAGGCAGGTTTCTCAAAAATAGTTCCAGGTCCACCAGAAAGTATTACAACCCCAGATGCCCGGGACCTATCCTGAACCTACAGATCTGATGACAACGGTGTACACTTTACTGTAAGTGACGTAGAAAAAATTTCAACAGCGATGAGATTTTAATGAATTGCAACATGTAAAATAAGTGAAGGCCAATGGGAACACTCCAAAACTCAAGTATTTGGTTGCACTGATACAGAGCTACAGAAACAAAATCAAGCAAAATCTCACCTACACCTATTTTATTTTGCAAGTGCCAAGGTATATTCTGAGAGATGAAATAGTACTGAACAGCCCTAAAACTAAGCTAATGACTTGCTTCTTAATTCTGAGAGCTCAAGTTCAAGTAGAGTGTTACTGTATGCAACTGAAATAGAACAGTGAAGTGCAGATTTGTGTTTGTTTTAAAATATGCCACCTGAAATAAAAAGTATTATTTCAAAAAATTCACTGAGAAACTAAGAAATCCTAGGAAGATGCTATGGAAATGGCCCCATGCTAGGTAGTCACCATGTGCACTGGAGTTTGAAGTCTGATGGGAAGATAATGACATGAACAAAGAAAAGCCTTAAAGGTAGAGAGAGATGAACAATCCTGGAGTTTAGAAAAAGGAGAGACTAACATTCTCCTTATAGTGGTGTTTTGAATATAGCTAAAAAAGTTGGTAGCTACATATTCTTTCATCATTTTCCAGGAACTGTATTAGAATAGTTGCCATTTAGATGGTTTCAATAATCATTTTAAAATTTAATTAAAATGAACAAAGCATCTATTGTGTGCCAATATCCAAAAAGGGAAAGGTTGATTTGAAAATCAAAATGAATGAAGTGAAAACAATAGAAAATCCCAAAGTAAAGTGCTGGAGAGAATTTGAGCTGTCATGGGAGAGGTTTTAGGATGTTTAGATACCAAAGAGATGTAAAGTGTCTTAAATGTCTGAATAATGTTATTTAGCAAATCAATATAATATTATATATAATGTTTTTAAACAAAAAGAGGAAGAAGGAAGGCAGGGAGGGAAGGAAGGAAAAAAGGAGGGATGTAAGGAAGGAAGGGCTTTAGTCACTTTACACACTCATGCTGGAACCTGTTTCAATCCATCCTTGTGGTTACACATTAATAATATAGATATAGTAGCAATTCCTCTATTATTAAAGTAAAGCAGAATGTATATAATATTTTAGATAGCAAATAATTATCATAAATTTGAATGAAAAATAAGCCCAAGGGGCTTGGGATGTGTCTCAGTGGTACAGCACTTGCCAAGAATGTGCAAGGCCCTGGGTTTGAGTCCAGCACTAGAACAAAAAAGTACATGAAGAGTAAAACCCACAGATACACCGAATGCTCTTCTCTGCTTTTTTAACTTAGCAAGCAGAACTTTGCATTAAGAGTAATAAATGGATTCAGGTACACAATCTCATTCTTACAGTTACTGGTTTCCTTTGTGGCTTTCACCCATCTACCACTAATGCATACATTTTCACCAACACTGAAAAGGTCAAGTAACCAAATCTTACTATTTGGACATCTTTCCTGCTTCACAGGAGTCTCCAATATGCAGCAAAATACAACAGAGTGTCTTTCTAATGAAAAGTGAGCAGCTAATCTGGCATCCTGGAAATCTATTTCATTCTGATGACTCAGAAAAATTAAAAAAGAAAAAAACTATAATACACTCCTGCTGTGGGAGGGAAGTGGATGAGCCCTCAAGTGAAAGTCGGAGAATCTTCCTTTTGAATAACAAAAGAAGATGAGCAAAATTCTCTCTAAACCTTGGTTTCTTTTACTAATAACCTCAGAAACCTAACTGTAGCCCAAATTGTATGGGTCAAATGCAATACAATACACAAGCACCAAAGAAAAGTGTTACTACTATTATTATTATGATACAGTCAGGGTGATTTCCTGACACCAAAGCATTCTCCTACCAAAGGACAAAACAAAACAAGCCAACAAAAAACTATATATAATATTTTGACAATTCATGAATGGAATTTGGAGATGAGGGGTGACAGATTCCACTGAACTATCCTCTAGGTGTTGACCAGCAGGAATGGTTTGGAAAGCTCAGTACATCCTCCCTGCCTCCACTGACAACATGCCCAGGTGCAAACGCAAGCTTGAATAATTCATTAGCCATTGGGTGCAATCAACTGCTTGAATGTTATTATTTTCTCTGCAATAGGTGATTAGTTTTCTCCCATCAGCATATCTCATGGGAAAATTACTACATTCAGGCAGGGAAAATAATGACTGCACCTTTAGTATTACTTTACAGAGAGACTACACATTTTCTTTAAATTTATGGTCTAATACATACATATGTATGGAGATGAGGAGTCACAGACCCCATTTAAACCATAAAACACCCCCTATACCCACACCCATAAGCCATTTTCCTCCCAGTGAGCCTTCAAGTAAGAGTGAGAAGAGCAATTTGAAGACAACACATTATTAAATAGATTCCAGTCTATTAGCTGAGTGCCTTATTTTTGGTTGGACTGTACAGAGCTCAGGGTAGAAAGAAGCTTTCCTCTCTACATCACATGGAGCTACAGCTCAAATGCCTTTCTTCTCCCTCTCAACCTCCTCAATAAAGCATCAATCTTCAGTCTTAAAGGCTGTCCTTTGGACAATAAGTCAACAACAGTTTACAGCTTCCTCACTCACAGACAAAAAGTAAAGAACAATTTCCACAGTATGGTCTAAGAACTGGCTTGACCACTTTTCTTGTTGGCTTTTCCAGTTAGTTTTCAAGAAATATTATTTTTTCTCCACCAGGGAATGGCTGAATTTGAAAGACTGAAAAAGGAGAGCACACTTGGTATATCAACAAATGTAAAAGCATTTCCCTCTTAGCAGCAAATAACTATAGAGATGCTTTCTTCAATATTAATGTAACTGATCATTAGCCA
>RJWM01049260.1:0-11168 GCA_004363535.1 Dasyprocta punctata
GTTTGTCTCTTTTGCTTTTTGTCTTCCTTTTCTGTATTTTTTCCTTTAAATAAAAAAAGACAACCCCAAAAACCAAAAGAAAAACAAAAAAACCCCAAAAGGTTCAGCTGAGCCTACTTCCAAAATTTATAACACATTTCTATTTTCTTGTCACAACCTTAGTCACAGTCACGATTATTACCTGTACCTGGATTACTTAATGCAATCTCTGCCACCCAATTTTCTTGCTTTGTCTCTAGTCATTGTCTATAAAGTAGGCTGAGTGATATTTCATTCCTATTCACTTGTTTCCCAAATGCAGAACACCTCACTATGCCCCTTCAGTGTCTTGAGGGATTTGGTCATGCTCTTTTCTCAAATGTCCCCCACTCCATTCTCCTGTCTTATTCACTTAGCTCCAACTCTTTTTGCCACCTTCTGTTTCCAAATCCAGTCCTATACCAAGAACCTTGCTGTTTATAGTACTGGCACAAAACTAGACATGGATATAAATGGACAGAATAGAGATGCAGCAACAACCTAAAGCAATTCAACTATTCAATCTTTGCCAAATGGGATAAAAACATATTCTGAAGGAAAGATAGCTTAATGGTGTTGGGAAAACTGGCTATCCACATGCAGAAGAT
The DNA here is from genome assembly GCA_004363535.1 of Dasyprocta punctata. Lineage (NCBI taxonomy): Eukaryota > Metazoa > Chordata > Mammalia > Rodentia > Dasyproctidae > Dasyprocta > Dasyprocta punctata. The sequence continues at coordinate 627 of RJWM01049260.1, forward strand.
TGGATCTAGATCCATATTGCTAACCGTGCATTAAACTAAAATATAATGTATCAATGATCTAAATGTTAAAATAGAAACATGTAACCCACTGGAAGATAAAATAAGTAAAGCTGTTAAAATCATAGGCATAGGAGGAGAAGAACAAGATGGCGGAACAGTAAGCAGTAGAGTTAACAGCCTCCCTGAGAGATACCATCCAGGTGCCAGAATACAGCAACATGGGGAAGACAAAAAGGAAGGAAGTGGGTCCTCTGGACCCAGGAAGAATCTAAAGAAAGAATTGAAGCCCACAGAAAGAGTAAAAAGAAACACTTAAACAAAGAAGGTGGTAGCTGGCAGTGCCTCTACCCAGAGCTGCACCCACTGTGTGGAACCTGGGGATGCACAATCAAGGTGCCATGGTGGCAGCGACCCTAGAGCCCTCTGCCAAGAGAGGCAGCATTGGAGGAGAGTGTCAGTGGACAGGGGGAGCAGACCTGGAGAACTGAACTGGCTGACGGTGAGTGTACCGAGGTCTTCATCCTCCCGTGAGAGAAAGAGATTGGCTGGCAGACATCTTGGAGTTGGGCTGGGGACTCTTAGTTGGGCGCAGTCCCATGGAGGTTGCTCAGGCTGAGCCCTGCCCCCTACGTGCATCCTGAGGGCAACCTTGGAGGGTCCCTGTGGGTGACTGGCTCGATCTGGAGGTGGTGGTTCCACATGCGCTCCAGGGGTGGTGGTGGAGAGTCCACAGGTGATGGGCCCAGGTTCGTGGGTGATGGCCCTGCCCCTGCCACACTGTACCAGCTATCAGGGAGCCAAGGCGAGCTGGGGAAAGGCAGCAGATAGTGCTGTAACAGCTACCCCAGTGGCAACCATCAGATATTCATAATCAGCACTGGCTAGAAGAACCAGTCTCACTTCAGAGAAATTGTGACCAACATGAGGAGTGCCTGGGTCCCCAGTACCCATTTGCCCAGAAGAACCCAGGAATATGTCAAGACAAAGACACAAAAGGCAGTCTCTGGCTTCCAATCCAATCAGAGCAAGTCCAGGAAATGCAATCGCAGAAGACATCAGGAGTCCCACAGCTGAAGTTTCTGAGGTGATGGCAACTGAAGTAAAGAAACAACTTCAGGAGGCTATAAAAGAAATTAGAACAGAAATACTAACTCAACTAACGGAAGAAATGAAAAACATCATAAAAGAACTGCTAGGCAACTCTAAAGGAGACATAGATGAAAAAATGGAGCATAGGAAAATGAGGGAAACCTTGAATGAACAATACAAAAAAGATTTAGAATACATAAAATAGATTCAAAGAGATAACTAGGAAATCAAAAACTCCAATGAAAGTTGGCAAAACCATTTGAAAGAAACTAAAGATAGACTTTCAAATCTTGAAGACAGGTTTGCAGCTTGTGATCGTGAAAGGAAAGATCTCTTAAAAATAACAAGGAACCTGGAAGTAACAATACAGTAGCTGCAAGACAACCCAAAGAAACATAACTTAAGAGTAAAAGGTGTGAGTGAAAAAGCAGAGGTCAGTGCAAATGAAATTAAAAACCTATTTACAGAAATAATTTCAGAAAACATTCCAAGCATGGGAACATGAAGTGACTTTCAGATAAGTGAAGCATACAGAACTCTAGCTAACCATAACCAAAATAAATCTACACCCAGACATAATAATGAAGATCCCAGAAATTCAACACAAGAACAGAATATTAAAAGCTGTTAGAGAAAAGAAACAGATCACCTACAAAGGAAAACCCATCAGAATCACAACAGGCTTCTCAACACAAACCATCAGGTCCAGAAGAGCTTGGAGTGAAGTATTTCAAGCCCTGAAAAACAACTTCCAACCCAGATTGATGTACCCTGCAAAACTATCTTTCAAAATTAGTGGAGAAACAAGATACTTCCTTGACAAAGAACAACTGAAGGAATTTATGACCATCAAGCCAACCCTACAAAGAATACTGAAGGACATTTTAGAGAGAGATAGAAAAGACCACAGCTCCAGAAACAGTGGCAGGCGGATATCGCCAAGCGGGGCAGACAATTAACTAGAGAGGAAAAGTGGGCAGCCAACTGCAGGACAGTGGCATCGTGGAGATGAGGCAGTGCATGTTAGTCTTAACCATTAATGTGGATTGCCTCAATCCACCTATGGAAAGAAACACAGGCAGAGTGGATCAGGAGATAGGATCCACCAATATGCTTTACACAAGAAACACATTAAACTCGAAAGGGGGTTCATAGACTGAATGTCGAAGGGGAGAGAACAATGCTGTATGTGACAGAGAACCAGAAAGATGTAGGGGTAACTTGCCCATTAGCTACACAGTGGGCAAGAAAGATATGGCATTTTTATCCAATGCAAAGCTACTCAGCTATAAAGAAAAATAACCTCAAGCCTCTTGTAGGTAAATGGATACAACTTAAGATCATGTTCTTGGATGAAATGGCCCAAAGCCACATGGGTGAGCATCATGTTATCTCCCTAGTACAAAACAAAACAAAACAAAAAAACCAACCAAACAAACAAAAAAAAAAACTAAAGAAGTTAGTAGGGTTGAAAATACACAATACATATTGTAAAAATTAAAGGGAAGGAAGTGTCTAAAAAGGGCAGGCAGTGGCCACTGTTAACCTATCATCGGGATTTGAGTCCTGTATTGTTTTCATTGAGCTGTTTAGTTTGGCCTTATTCTACTTCGGTTTGCCTAATCTTATTATATTTGATGGCATAGACAGCTATTTCAAAGATGACAAAACACATTATGGTAGCCATTATTGTTATCTGATCACCTTGTTTTGAAACCCTATATTGCTGTCATTGTTTTGTTTTGAGTGATTTTGTCCTATTTTGGTTTGTTTGATTGTATTATGACTGATGATATAAGCAACTGCTTAGAAGATAACATGAGGTGTTATAGTAATCAATGTTGTTTGACTATGTATTGCTTCCATTGTTTTGTTTTTCATTGGTTTTATTCTGTACTATTTTGTTTGATTATATTAGGCCTGATGGAATGGGCAGTTATTTTGAAGATAACAAGAGGTATTACAAGGGGAAAGGAGGAAAGAAAGAAGGGAAAAGGAAAAAGACATAGATTTATATGTGGGTATAGATAAGATGGTCAAAATGACTATACTACTAAATGCATTAACTATCGAGAGAGAACAGTTGATACTCATATGATTAGATCTATTTTACATGTCTATATCTGTCAACCCCTTTGAAGGTAATGATATACGATGTTACAACCACTGTCAAACTCCAATCACCTCATTTTGTAAACCTGTAATATTACAGTATTGGATTCGTTGTTGTTGTTTGTTGGTCCCTTTAGCTTTTTGTTTTTCTTTTCTGTGTCCATTTTCTCTTAAGTAAAAAAGTCATAGGCATAGGCATAGATGTTCCAAACAGAACCCCAATTGCATAAAAAATAAAATCAAGAATCAACAGATACGATCATACCAAATTAAAAAGCTTATACACAGCAAAAGAAACAACGAACAGAGTGAAGACACAACCTACAGAATGGGATAATATTTATGCCACCCACTCCTCAGACAGAAGGCTAATATTTGGAATATATGAAGAATTAAAAAATTAGACCACCCAAAATAAAATACCCAGTCAAAACATGGGCAACGAATAGACATTTCACAGAAGTACAAATGATCAATAGATACATGAAGATATGTTAAAATCACTGGCCATTAGTGAAATGCAAACTAAAACAGCACTGAAATTCCATCTTACCCCAGAAAAAATGGTTATCATGAAGAAATCAGATAACAACAAATGCTGGTGAGGCTGCAGGGAAAAAAAGAACCTTACTACATTGTTGGTGGGACTGTAAACTAGTACTACAATTATGGAAGTCAGTATGGAGATTCCTCAAAAACTTAAAAGAAGAAATTTCATTTGATGCATGTATTCCCCATTGAGGTATCTTGAGGAAAGAGTTAAAGACATTATATTTCAATGGTACCTGCACACCCATGATTATAGCAGCACAACTCATAATAGCTAAATCTTGGAAGTTGCCTATATGTCCATCAAAATTGAATGGATAAAGAAAATGTGATATTTACACATAATAGAGTACTACTCTTCCATAAAGAATGATAAGCAAGTCATTTATAGAAAAATAAATGTACCTTGACACCATAATTCAAATAAGTCAGACATATAAGCTAAAAATACCATGTGGTTTCCCTTACATGAGAAACCTGAAGCGTGAATAATTTAAAAAGCAAAATAAGTGATATATAATAGGAAACAGGAAGATAGAATTCTTACAAATGGCAAAGGAACCAAGAGATGGAGGGAGGGAAGAATGAACAGAAGGGAAAGGGAAGGAAAAGAAATTAAGATGATGTTATGTATGTATACCAACTCCTAATGATGAATGTAATCAGGTACTGCATAGAAAAATTTTAAAATACTGGCTATTCACAGCCTGGGGTTGGAGAGAACAATGGCCACAGCAGCAAACAAACCCAGTCTGGGAACAAGTGCCATGAATGGGTCTCCATTGAGACTAGGAGCTATACTCAAGCCTCTCCCCGTGAGTCAGCAGCATTTGTAGGCAGGGGTTAGTGAGAACAATGCTGCAGCCAAGAAGCCAAGTCTGGAAACCAGTGCCATGAATGGGTCTCTGGTGGACTGGGAACTAGACTCAAGCCTCTCCCCAGTCAGCACCATATGCAGACCGGGGTTAGAGAGAACAATGCTGCAGCAGCAAACAAGCCCAGTCTGGAAACCAGTGCCATGCATGGGCCGTGGCCAGACTGGGAACAGCCAGATCCCAGACCCTTCTGGTAAGGGCTGGCAGACAAAAAGTACCAATCCCCTCCCCCCAATAAACAACCAGCTTATCTGCAGAAACACAGGCTGTGATGATAGCTATCAAGGTGAAATGCAATTGGATGCCTGTGGTGCTTTGGTGTTTCACTAACATTGCAGTCTAGGGTCAGTGGTCTGATCATAGGTTCAGAGGATATCACTAAACAATGTGTCATCTGGGGGGGGATCTCCTTCTGGGGGTTGTAGCCATTATTGATTCTCTATGGTCTTATTTTGAGGTCCTATACCATTTCCATTGTTTTGTTGGGTTGGGTTTTATTCTCTTTTGTTTTGTTTGATTATGTCAAATCCCATGGCTGGAGAAGCTGTTTCAAGGATAGCAAAATATATTATGGTAGCAATTTTGGATTTACTATTGGCTTGTTTTGAAGTCCTTTATCACATTCATTGTTTTGTTTTTTTAAATTTCTGTTATATTCTGTTCTGTTTGATTTTTACTATGTCTGAGGCTATCTGCAGCTATTTTGAAGACAACAAAAGACATTATGGTAGCTACTGTTGATTTCATAATGTTTTGAAGTCCTGTATCTCTTACACTGGTTTCTTTTGATTGGTTTTGCTCTGTTATATACTCTTCAAAATAAAAAAAGAAAAAATGAAAATATTTAAAAAATATAAACAAATGAATAATAAAAGAGCATCTTAGTAGAAAGCCACTCACCTCTTGGTAGCCAGGAAGCAGAGAGAAAGGGAAAGAACCAGAGGGGAAGTGGCCAGCAACCAGATATTGTCCTCAAGGTCACACTTCCACAATCCACTCCTTTCAACTAGACCTCACCTCTTAAATTCCCATCACCTCCCAATAATGCCATAAAGTTATGATCTCATTGGCGGATTTTCATGTACTGATATATCTGGAGCCCTCATGATCCAACTGTCTTCTGAAAGCTCTAATTCTCAACACATGACTTTGGGGGACAATTTAGTTCTAACCTATAATAATAACATTCTCAAAAAGACAAACTTTAGAAATGAAAAATACATTAATGACTGCTAGGTGTTGAGGGTAGTGGAGAGAGGAAGATGAATGAAACTACAAGAACATAGAGTAAAAGGTAGCAAAGGTTATTTTCCAACTCTGCTTCTTACTCTGAATTCATTTATTTAATATTTGACTAACGATGACTAATCAACCTACTGATGCATTGTAGGCACTTTATTGAGTGCTAGGGATAAGGCTGCCAGACGGAATAAAATACAATAAGCTAAATTTGAACTTCAAATATACGATAATTTTGTATAAGTAAGTGGTGTGATAAAAACTACACTAAGTTAAAAATTTATCCTGCTAAAAGACACATTGTCATTAACTCCTCTCAAAATATTTCCCTCCCTTCATCTTTCCTATCTTTCTTGCCACTTTCTGAAGCAGTTCTGGAAGTCTTTTTCATGAGTCTTTAGTTGTGCTATTATGACTACCTCAATGTCCTGAATTGATTCAAAGCACTTACTTACATGGTCATTTTGACTTTGGGAAAGAGACAGAAGTTGCACCATGCCAGATCCAGTGATCAAGGTGGATGAGGACGCTCTGTAATGATTTTTATGAGACCTCTTTTACATTGAATGGCACTCAACAGCTGCATTCATTATATTTTTTATTATATCTCAAACACTCACAAATTAGGACCTCTAGAACTGCTTCAGAAAGTGGCAGGAACAATGGGATAAATATGTTTAAAGTGGGGGAGACTATTTTGAGGAGAATTAATGACAGTGTGCTTAATAAATCCCTTCAATTTAAAATTTTCTGTATATTTTGACTGCATTTCATGTGTCCCATGTGATACCCAGGACATACTAGCCATCAATATAAATTGTCTCAGTTCACTAATAAAAAAAACAGGTTTGAAGAATGGATCAAGAACAAGATCTAACAATACACTACATACAAAAAAATACATTTAACTCAAAAAGAAATTTATAAACTGAAAGTCAAAGTCTGTAAACAATACCCCATGCAATAGGAAACTGGAAAAAAACTATGGATAGATATCTTATTTGCATACAAAGTGGATTTCAAGTCAAGAGTGATTAGAAGAGACAAGGCCACTACATCCTTGTTAAAGGAACATTCCAAGAAGAGATAACAATCATAAATATATATGCACCAAACACTGGCACCTTCAACTATATACAACAAATACTGATGGATATGGAAAATCAGATAAGCTCTGATACAATTGTAATGGGTGACCTCAATACCCCACTGTCACAACTAGACAGACCAACTAGACAAAAAATCAACAAAAATCAGAGCTGAATTAAACCTCTGAACAAATGGACTTAATAGATATCTACAAAAATTTTATCCACAACAATGTAATATGCATTCTTTTCAGCAGCACATGGGACTTTTTCTCTAAAATAAACAATTACTAGCTCATAGAACATGCTCAAGTAAGTGAAAAAAAAAAACCTGGAGTTATCCTATGGATATTATCAGCTCTTAATACAATGATGTTGGAAATCAATGGCAAAAGAAACCACAAAAACTACATAAACACATGGAAATTGCCAGATGTGGTGGCACACACCTTAATTCCAGCACTCAGGAGGCTAAGGGAGGAACTTCTGTGAGTTCAAAGATAGCATAGGCTACATAGTGAGTTCAAGGTGAGTCTGAACTACATAGTGAGTTCCTATCTCAAAAATAAAAGGAACACATGGAAAACAATTAATATCCTCCTGAACAACCAATGGGCTGTAGATGAAATTTAAAAAGAAATTAGGCAGTTTCTACAATTAATAATGTTGATATGACACACCAGAGAATTTATGGAATTCAATGAAAGTAGTCCTATGAGGTAAATTTATAGCAATGAATTACCACTTCAGAAAAACAGTGCACTTAAATAAATAACTTAATTTTGAATCTCAATGTTCTAGAAAAAGAAGAGTAAATTAAACCCAAAGTTCATATGAGGAAGATAATTATAAAGATCAGAGCAGAAAGTAATGCTGCTGAAACTAAGAAAACAATACAAAGAATCAATGAATCAAAAGTAGGTTCTTTGAAAGATTTTGAAAGAAAAGCTCCTGGCTCATCGCAAGAGAAAGGGAGATTGAAACTACAGAGACAAAGTGAAAGTGGATGACTCCAGAGGATTTCAGGCAGAAATGCTCTAGTGTAATGGAGTGGGAAATGCCATACATTACAACAGCTGGTGAATGACTCCAGTTCAAGCATCTGCCATAACCTGAGACTCAGAGCACCCTGGGTTGGCTTCTTCTTCAGGATTCCAGTGCTAAACTCTCACAGTGACTGTGTGAGGGATGTCCATGGTCAGGGACCTGTGGTATGAGCCAGGAGCTGGGGAAAAGTTCAGATTGTCTCTTTTTCTGCATCATGGCCTCTGTAGGATCCAATTTTCCCCTCAGATTCTTGGTCTCAGGGATCCAACTCCTTTTCTTCCCCAGGTTATTTTCTAGTGTCTGAATTTCAAATCTTGGAGAGGCTGATTTATTTCTGATTACTGCTCCACCATTTTTCCAGATGTCCTGACTCATTTATCTTTATGTCAGAGTAGTACTCCATTGTGTATAAATACATTTTCTTTTTAAAAATGTTTCTGCTTATACCAACATGTATTTATTAAAAGCTACTGAGTTCATAATATGATACTATGCCATGATTTTTAAATTTTAATTTTTTTGTACCATGAGTGTAGTATATACTGTTTACATTTCTTGTGGAGAGTTGGTACATGTATATAACACACAATCATTTCTTTTTCATTCCCTTTCCCTTCCTTCCCTCCCTTTCCTTCCACTCTTGTTCCCCTTCCTTTATTCTTTTTTGTACATGTTTGCAGTATGTGTTTACATTCCTTGTGCGGCATCCATCCAATTACAAAGTACATCCCAAATTCCCTTTTTGTTTATCCCTTTTCTCTTCCCTTTTCCCCTAATCTTCCATCTCTGGATTTTCTTCTTCTTTGAGAATGAACTAGCTGCATAATTCCACTTACCTATCTTTTATTGTGCTCTTTATTTTTACTCTGGATTCTCATATAAGAGAAACCATATGGTATTTAAGCTTGTGTGTCTGATTTATTTCACTCACATTATGATTTCAAGGTGCATTCATTTTTCTACAAATAATCCAAGTTTATCTTTGTTTATGGCAAAACAGCACCCTGTTGTGTTTAAATAGCATGTTATCTTTATCATTTCATCTGTTGATGGACATGTGGTCTACTTCCAAGATTTAGCTATTGTGAATTGTGCTGCTATAAACACGGGTGTGCATGTATCTCTGTAATATTATGTCCTCAGGAAGATACCTAGAAGGAACTTACCTGGGTCAAATGGAACTTCCTGTTTTTGAGGAATCTCCATACTAATTTCAAGTCTTCATACTACTTTACATTCCCACCAACAGTATAGAAAAGTTCATTTTCTTCCTGCAGTCTCTACAGCATTTGTTATTTGATTTGTTGTGGTCATTCTTTCAATGGTAAGATGTTATCTCAGCGTTGTTTAATTTGCATTTTTCTAATGGCCAGAAAAGTGGAGCATTTCTTCATGTATTTATTGGCCCTTTGTGCTTCTGTCATGTGCCTATTCAGCTACCCATTTTTGATTGAGTCTTTTATTTTGGGTGGCCTATTTTTTTCTGTATTCTTTATATAGTCTTATATATTCTACATATTATCCCTCTGAGGAGTAGGTGGCATGAATATTAATCCATTGTGTAGGTTGTCTCTTCATTCTGTTGATTGTTTCCTTTGCTGCATATAAGTTTTTTTATTTGGGTATGATACCATTTGTTGATTCTTGATTTTATTTCTTGTGCAGTTGGGGTTCTGTTCAGAAAGTCTATGCTTATGTCTTCAAGAGTTTTACCAATTTTATCTTCAACAGATTCAGTGTTCCTGCTTTTTTGTTTTTTGAAAATGAGTTTTTCTCTGTAGTTCAAGGTTACCTTGAACTCACTATGTAGCCTAGGTTGGCCTGAACTTATAGTGATCCTACTGCCTTAGCTTCCTGGGTGCTGATATTAAAAGAATGGGCCGACACACTTGGCCTTACTGTTTCTGTTTTAATATTTAGGCCTCTGATACATTTTAGTGCATGGTGAGAGATATGGGCCCAGTTTCAGTCGTTTGCATGTGTGTAGCCAGTTTTCCTTAAAGAGGCTCTCTTTCCTTCAGTGTATGTTTTTGGCCTCTTTCTCAAAGATTGATGTGTCTGAGTTTTTTCCTGCTCTATTTTGTTCCACTTATCCACATATCTGTTTTCATGCCAGTACCATGCTGTTTTTATTACTTGAGCTTTGTAATGTAAGTTGAAATCCTGGATTTTGATGCCTTCTGTTTTGCTCATGTTGCCCAGGATTACTTTTGCTATTTTGAGTCTCTTCTGGTTCTATATGAATTTTAGGATTGTTTTTTCTAGTATTATGAGGAATACTGTTGGTATTTTGATTAATATTACATTAAATATACATATCAATTCTGAAAATATGATTATTCTGACAATATTGTCTCTGCCTATTGAGGAACAAGGGACATCTTTCCATTTTTTGGATATACTCCTTGATCTCTTTTTTCAGGGTATTATTATTTTGTTGTAGAGGTCTTTCACTTCCTTGGCTAAATTAGTCCTAAGTATTTAACTTTTCTTGAAGCTATTGTGAATAGTATTGTTTCCCTAATTTCTTTCTTGGTGTATGC
>RJWM01049261.1:0-11194 GCA_004363535.1 Dasyprocta punctata
CCTGTCCAACAATCACCCCACAAGGGGTTTTGTTTACTCATCTTAATAATTTTTGATGACTTATGAAAAACCCAATTATAACATTTAATGCATTATTTTTGAACAACGAGAGACTCTCAAGGTATGATAAACAACAATATACATTACTTTTACACAACCAATTTTAGCAACATTTGGACTAACTGGGAACCCAGGTGGAAGCATGCTTTTTAAATCTATTATCCAAATTAAACTTTGATTAAATGATCTAAAAATGTAAAAAGAAAAAAAAGGAAAAAGAAAAGTAAAAGGAAAATTATTGAGCTCAAAATAAAAGGAACAGCAGTTTACAGAAAGGACAAATGGACAAACATGGACAGACAATCTGTACAGATTTGAACATAGAAACAAATGGAGTTGTTGGTGTCTGCAAGAACTCTCTAAGTCCCCGGAGGCTATTCCCTGCCCCTTTGCTGAAACTAGCTTGATTCTTATGTCCCATGTCCTTGGGGTTGGAACACCTGTCACCTTGAGCACGCCATGCCCTCAGGGCGTTTCCTAGGCGCTCCGTGCCACTTGGGCAGTCCTGTACGGGCACTTGTGCTTTCGGCTCCACAGATGTGAATGATCACTAGGTCAGCTGACTCCCAACACCACCTTAACAGACTAGACAAACAGACAAACAGACAAACAGGTATGCAGGCAGACTGACAAACATCTTACACAATCAGAGTGCACTCAAATATATTTTAGTCAAATTGAATTATGCTGATTTTTTACAATTATAGAATTTGTAATTATAAATACACTAGTCAGATTTATTGTAGGTCAATTAGCAGAGATCTCTTATAAAAGAATTTGGAAAGGACAAAATCTTATCTATAATTAACATATAATTTTTTCATAGAACTTAGCATATACTCTTATCTATTTAGACTTCTGGTTTTATTGTTTGTTACCATCTTCTGGGCATCTTGGGTCAATTAAGTTTGGCTCTAGCTTCATCCTTTTCTATCAGTTGTGACGTGGTCACTGTCATAGGACTGAACATCTGCTTCTTGAAAGGTGGAATCAATTCCTTCTCTGGGTTTGGATCCACGATACAGCCGGACAGCACACACTGGCACCCAGATAGGCCATTTAGCATTTCCTGGAAAAACATAAGCATACCCTCGACCCCAAATTAGCAGTGAGCAGGGTTAAATGGAATTGTTTGCACAAGGCAGAAGCATTTTGAGGAAGGTAGCATAGGAAACAGAAGCCTGTTGAATGACATCTGAGGGAGTAACAGTTCATAGCTGTGGATGACAACAAAAGTAGCAAGCACCAAGGAGGGAAGCATAAGCCTCCTTCTTTCCCCTGACATTGTAAGCAGGCAGCACTCATACCCTCTCTTTGCCCTACTCCTGCACAGTGCAAGAATGTTTACAAAATGAGAACCCTGGCCCCCACAACAAGTCACCAAGCCAAGCTTCCAAACTTCAAGTTGATATAATGCATCAACTATTTTCATCCACCATTGTCAGCTTGGCAACCAGACACATTGCTTTAAACCAGTTTCTAGCTACAAAGGCATGCTTATTTTTAACATTTTACAACTTGAACATTTTAACATAGATTTAACCAATATTAAGTCTGTCAACATTATTTTACGTTAGAACACTAACATTTTGCCCTTGCAGCTGAAACAAGCAACATTATTTCTTTACCTCCCGTGTCTGGACCAAGCTCCAGGCTTGGTGGAGCTCCTTGTTTTTCTCCCGTGTTGGGGGGGTCCCGAGAAGTAGTGAGAGGAGCAGTAACCAGCAGTTTCTCCCTGTTAAATAACACTTTTAAAAGTCTGTAGAGGTCCAGCTAGATTTGTGTTGGTTTTTCACCTAATCGTGTTCTAAACTGTTTTCCCATTTCCTCCAAAATATATAAATTTACAATTCCTTCTTCTGGAAACAAACTTAAGAAATTTAGCAATTCAGTGTAGTGAAAACTAAAATTGACTTAAAGCAAAAAGGACTTAAATAAACGTAGAGTTACATTAATTGTGAATTTGAAATAAGTACCCCTGAAGTAAATAATTTTGAGAAACAACAGCACTTAAGAATTTACACTACCAGATACCAAGACCCACTACAAAGTCATAGTGAGGCCATATGCTGGAGTCAGTCAATTATTAGTTCGTGAAAGCCAAATGTTGAATTTTTAGAAGTTTTACAGGTTAGTTGTCATCCCAAACTTATGATTATTAAAACCCTGTCTAATCCAAATCCACCACAAAATGTAAATACTAGAATGAAGCACACCAACAGTTCCATATTCCTTTGTGATTCTTTAGAATGTATTTGCCCATATCTAACACCTGGTAAAAGTGATACATTTCTTTCACTTTGGTTTCTCCTAAGCCAATTTTCCCTTGAAGTCTCTTAAGCCTAGTTGTCTCAGGCTTCTCTCAAGCCAAAGTATTTAGCTTTCTTTCTTTCTTTCTTTCTTTCTTTCTTTCTTTGTTTCTTTATTTTGGTAGAAAGGGAAGGGGTTTCTCACAGGCCCATTTTTAACTGGCCCTAGAGAAGAAGGGAGTTTCAATGCTCCACGCTTTACATCTGATGAAGCCAATATCAATACACTCCAGTGACGACTATTGACTTATACCAATGCACTTCTCCCACTAGTTGCGCGCACATTGAGAAGTGTCCCCTCGCCCTCAATCTCTTACCCCGTCCATGTTCAGGCGCCATATGTCGCAACCCATGTGGCTCCTGAGGTTCTTGGGGTGAAGGACCTCGAGAGGATGAGAAAAATAAAGACAGAGACAAAGCTGGAGTCAGGTGGAGCCCTTATGCTCCTGATGGGAGGAAAGGAACTGCTCAACCAATGTTGTGGGTTTATTTAGATACAGGGAAGGATGACATCAATTTCAGCCCCTCTGCCTAGCAACCCAGGCCTGGATTGTTTAGGAGCCTCCTGTTTTGCTGGGCTGTGGGAGCGTTTTTCATGTGGTTGACCCAGGTGCTCTTTGTTACTTTGGTAAGGTCATGTCTGGGTCATTTGCCAGCTTTAAAGGCTCCCAACAGTCCGTGAGCTGCTCCCAGCCGGGAGTGCTGTGTGCAGGCTGCAGAGCTGGACAGAACCCAACCCACTCCAGAGCCTGCGCAGGGGAGCGTGAGGGGTTGACGAGCACAGGGTGAAGCCCAAGACATCTGGACTGGATGCGAGAGGACGAGCCCCTGCCGCCCCGAGAGAACCGACAGTCAGAAAGTGTGTCGAGCATTTTCACAGTGACCTCCTGACCACCAGCGAGAGCAGAGGACGGGCCCCAAGAAACCACTCACGCTGCAGGAACCGTGAATCAGAAGTACACATTTATTGCTGCTCATGCTCTTACAAAGCAGTTTATAATCCTGCCCATGTCCAAGTCACACGTGAGTAACAAAGCTGTGGACACGGTGCCCACGCTGACAGACTGAAATCTCCCTCAGCGACTTTATTCTTTACAATAGGTAAATAAAATAGGTCAACATTTAAAAGCATCATAGGCAAGAAGGTCTCGCTGTCACCATTCTCCATTATTCTTGTTCCTTCATCTTCCAATTGCAGAGGCCAGGTGAAAATGGCACGGAGCTTGTGCTGCCCACTGACATCGCAGTGAGGAGGACACGGAGGACGCGAGCCCTCGTCCCCAGGTGGCCGGGCGTGCAGGCCACGGGCCCTACTGCATCCTGCACTCGGGCGCGTCCCTCAGTGAGGCGCTGGGCGGCAACCTGGGATCCATGTTCTCCGTGCCTGAAGCCTGCTCCTCTGAGAAGGCAAAGAAAACCCGAAATGAGCGCTGGGAAGGGGAGGCGGGATGTCAGGCAAGGGCCAGTGCGCCTGGGCCTGAGCTTTATTCCCTGTTCCATCGTCTGAGACACACTGGTCCCCGGGCAGCCCACCCCGCCTATCTGCCTGCAGCCCCGAGAACACGGCTCAGCTTGCCCTCACCCGGAAGCCCCATTCCCCCGGCAGGGACACGCCAGGGACCACCCACACCCCAGCCCCGGCCCCTCGGACGCCGCTGTGAGCTCTGCGGGGTGGGACGGCACCGTGGGTCTAGCCGGAGACGCAGTGGGCCCGGCAAGCTCTGCAGGTGGCTGAGGAGGTGAGCAGGACTCCAGGGCCCAGCGCCTGGCGACAGCTCGCTGTGCACGGCGGGCCCCGGTGCACGCTGCCCAGAAGGACGCGCAGAGCGGTCAGTGTGGGAAGCGGGGCCCCGAGTCCCTGACTGAGCCGCCTGTCTCTCTGCGGAAGCGCAGGGCCGCAGGGGCAGAATGAAGACTCCGCGTAGGCAAAGGCGGCTGTGCCAGGTGCCGAGGCCTGGAGGAGCGGGCTCACCACAGAGCCAGCGGCCAGGCCGGGTGCCAGGGCCCAGCGTGGTCACGGGCCCACGACTCAGGAGTCACCAGGGTCACCTGTGTCCCAGGCAAGCGGTCCGTCTTCTTACCTGGGCAAAGGCCTAGGCCCGAGTTGTCAAATTACTGAACTGGACGAGGGGCCGGAAAGGACTTGTAGCGGGGGTCAAAAATCTGAGACTTTGGGGACCCCCTTTAGCACGCTCCCCACACGGAGCCAGGGTGTCATGCTGCCTCTTAGAATCAGCCCCAGAAACCCAAGCAGGAGACAGATAAGGATCTGCTATGAATGCTGCCAAGTGCTTTGCTTAAAGTGTGGTCTTCACATAAATATATTCAGGCAGTTAAAGGAGGGAAAATGGCTTTCTGAAGCATGCTAGGTGATATTTTAAATACTTTTTCCTGCAAATGTATTATTTATACCAAAACTGAAGGGGGCACTGTAATCTTACCAGAAACCATGGGATAGCTTTGGATAGTGCTTTGAACTTCAGTGTGCTGCAAATTTTAGGATTTGGAGAAGCTCATTGTATTTAAAATATTCATCAATTTAAATTACTTATCTGTCTTCACTTATTTTAAGCATTTTATATAAATTAATTGCACTATATTTATGTCATCTTATCACATTTCTCCTTGGATGGGAGTAAATTTTTTTTAATAGCTATACTGAATAAATTCCAAAGCATAATTCCTGTTTTTGTTTTGGAGACATCTTTTTATAATGATCGCAGGCATAATGTGTTCTTCCTTTTAATCATGGTCAAAGAGGATTTATGTGGCACCCTGAAAACTGCTCTCACTTGGGTCAGCCCAAATCTAGCATTTCTAAAGAACCATATCAGAAAATCATTTATCTCTGTGTGTAACCATTTTTTTTTATGCGCTAAATGAAGGAGTTGGATGAGAGGATTTGAGATTCTTTCCAACTTCAAAATGTTTATGAAGTCTTCATTTAAAGAAAGGATCAAAATTTAGCCAGGTTTGGTGGCACTTGCCTATAAACCCAGCGCTCTGGGAGGCTGAAGCAGGAGGTTCAGAAGATTGAACCCAGATTGGGTGATTTAATGACTCGGCGCAATCTTGTCTCAGAATAAAAAACTAAACATGCGTTGGAGATGTAGCTCAGTGCAAAGGTCCTGAGTTTAACCACTAGTACTGTTACAGGAAAACTGAGTTAGACAAAATATTATAGGCAGTCAGACAGGGCTGGGCCCTCAAAGGAACTAGTGCAGAAGTTCAGATACCTTGTAACCTCTGAGGGGACAGACACCTCCTGCTGTGGGCCAGATATCAAGACAAAAGG
Source organism: Dasyprocta punctata (assembly GCA_004363535.1). Classification (NCBI taxonomy): domain Eukaryota; kingdom Metazoa; phylum Chordata; class Mammalia; order Rodentia; family Dasyproctidae; genus Dasyprocta; species Dasyprocta punctata. Next base: position 5,665 of record RJWM01049261.1, read on the forward strand.
CAGAACAAGTGCACCCATATCCTAAGGATTGATATTCTAAATAGTTTTATATCACCCTGAGGAAGTCGGGAATCAGTATCCCACCCTTTTACAGGAAGGGTCATTATCATTAAACATCCCTCACTTACTATGTGACCCGCTTCACCATTTGTCCTTGATTTAATCAATTTTACCTGGGCAATTAATCTTATTGGTTAACCATGGTTATGTCCCACCTTATGCCCATCTGCCTTGCTAGTTCCCCATCATGATTTTATTCTATAAAAGTCCCTAAAAATGACAGAGTCCCTGGCAACCCGCTCGGGCCCCCTTCTGTCCCTCAGACAGAAGCTTTCTTTCTCTCAATAAATATATCCTGCTCTTACCCTCCGTTGTTCCTAAAATTCATTCTTTGATTTTTAGAGAACATGAACTCGCGCCGGACATATAGTAGGTTGGGAGTTTCATTCCCCCATATCATTTGGAGGCCTGGGATCATTTTTCCTATATTATTTGGAGTTCCCACCGAGATCATTGGGACGGAGGTAAGAGTTTGCTTTTATTTCATAGACTCTGGACTGGGACTCGTTTAGGTAACCAATTTTTATGCCCCAAATATTGTTTTGTCTTTGTCAATTGCTTAGAATTATTTGTAATAGTTACTTATGATTTGCTTTTGCCCATTGGTTTTAATTGCTTTGTGTCTTACAGTTTTGTTAAAGTAATGGTAAATCTAAGTTAAAATATGGGAAAATTATAAGGTTATGGTATTTCTTTAAGAGGATATTTTATTCTTGTACATTTTGCATTTAAATTGGCTGCTAAATTTACTGGTACTCCTTGCTTGACTGTATTTAGACAATGCTAGAGAAAATAATGTTAAAATACCTCTGGTAGACTTTAATGTAAACTTCTATAAAATGGTTCTTAAGTAAAATCTAGCTCAGACTTTTGAAAATATACATGCCTACAATAAAAACCGGGACTCCTTCCACCATTTAAATGGTGCTAGGCCGGTGGCCAGTCTCAAGGCTTGGAGGACAGGTTTCACTGAGACAGACTGGCTCTGATCCTCCTCTACACTCTAGAGGAAATGTCAGGCCTGTTCTGCTTCAGTTTCCTTTCTTTGGCTTTACTTCTACTCATTTCCCCACTTTGTGCTTTCCTTATAGAGACATGTAAGATCAAAAAGAACTCTTAGACTGTTCAAGTTAAGCCCATAAAAAATGAGCGTTTGCTAACACTGAAGACAGGGAAGTCATCTTAGATAAAGGACACATACCCCATCTCTGGGTCAGATGAGACATCGGAATTGTGCCCATCCAGGAGAACATACATAAAAGTCATGTCCTGGCTTCGTGTTCTGGGCCACTGTCTTCTGTGGAGGTAAAACCTGAGACACGGTGGGAAGAACCGCCTCCCAGGTGTAACACTGGAAGGAGCTATTCCCAAAAGCAGCACACTTACAGGACCTAAACATTTTAGATAAAGGAGGTTTTCCAACCTTTCAACTTGTAGACTTTAAAACCTTTGTTATAAATTTATAGAGCACTAGGTAATGATCTTGTTCAGGCTTTTAACTATCCCTTATAGAACTTTGACAAACAGTGGTTACTCTGCCAGCTGTTAATCGCTAATAGAGCAGCGGCCATTCTTCAAAGCAGAGGATAGGTTTCCCCAGCATCTGTTTGGTGAATCCCCATTGAAACCAGTGGCCAATGGAGTCAATGGAATGTTGACCAGACAGACAGCTGGATTCCTTTCTGGAGACCGATCTCTGGTTATTTGAGCTAATAGAAACTGAGAACTGAGGGTTCCTGGCCAGGGCGACTCTCTGGTGGACATCAAAAGGTTCCTCAGTGGACATTGACTCATGACCAGAGAGAATCTCCACTTAGCTATCATCCTTATTTCTCTGCTAATAGACTAGGTACTCTCACTAAGCCTTTCAGAGGATTTTTAGGTTAGACTACCCCTCCCTTCAGAGATTAAACTGAGGTAGTTTACAACAATTGTTTACATTCCACAGCAGCTAGTAAAAAAGGGATTTATATCTGTGCCTTACATATGTTAATTAAGAGTAAATAGCCCTTTTCTGTGTGCCTAGAAGGCTGACATGCCTTTGGTAAAATAAAATGTGATTACTAGATGATAGTCAGTTTAACCTGTGAGCTTCAAAAATTATAAAAATTTAAAGTATAGCCTTGTTGTGTTACTAGGAAAGGTTACTTAGATAAGTAAATGGGAGACAAATGTCTGGACACTAGCTTTGCCCTAGTGCATGGAACAAAGCTCCCCCAGTCAATTGTTCTACCTATCTCTAGAGGAGATCTCCTTCACAGTACCACCAGAAAAGCCTCTAATTAGCAACTTGCCTTTTTGTGTATGCCCTCTTGATGAACAAAAACAGTAGTTTCTTGTCATAATAACCATAAACAAAATTCAAGGTTCATGAGCTATGGAGGAAGATAAGATTGCGTGCCAGTGTGAGGGTGGATAGGCTGATGGAATTTATCTTTCACTCTCCAATGGTCTCCACCAACCTTGGAGCAGGGTCAACCCAAGGGACGCCTTGAGGATTTTTTTTATCAATTAGGAATATGAGGGACGCCTGTATGTCCTTTTTGATAGTTTGTGGCTCAATAGCTCAGCGGAGTTTCCTGAGTTCGATTCCCGTTTATTCCTGGCACAAACCATGTCACTAGCTCAATAGCTCAGTGAGTTTCCTGAGTTCGATTCCTGTTTCCTGAGTTCAATTCCCAGTACAAAAAGGTTTCATAACCTCACGTGTTGCTTTTTTACATTACAGACATGGGCAACTCAATGCCAAAGCCCCTTACTCCTTTGAAATGCATTCTTCAGCACTGGAAGATGTTCGACCCTTCCATGTTAAAAAAGGGTCATTTAATATTTCTCTGCATGTGTGCATGGCCTACCTACCCCCTAGAACCAAAGTGGAATACAGAGGGAAATACTAATTATGATACTATTGCACAACTAGAGGCATACTGTAAAAAAAAAAAAAAAGGTAAATGGTCAAAATTGTCTTATGCGCAGGCTTTTCTTGCATTAAGAAATACTCCTTATTTATACTCTAAATGTAAATGTGAGTCAGAGGAACAATCAGCACCTCAGGCCCTTAAGACACTTACTAGCCCAAAATCTAAAATTGCTCCTTCTAAACCTTTGAAACCTGAGGTTATCCCTACTTGCCCTTCCAGCCTTAGAGATGAGACTTCTAGACCAGCTGAGATCCAGGCCTCTACAGGAATATACCCATCTTTGGCTGAGTTTTTGCCAGCTCCTCAAGGGCAATACCCTTTACAGGAAGTACATAAACAATTTGGGACTTCCAGAGTTCGTGTGCCTTTTTCTCTCAGGGACTTAAGACAGATTAAGTCAGGCCTTAGAAAATTTTCAGATGACCCTGACAAGTACATTGAGCTTCTTAGAGGACTTACTCAGACTTATGAACTAGATTGAAAAGACATAATGTTACTCTTAAATCAAACTTTAACTTCTAATGAGAGACAAGTGGCATTACAGGCTGCTATTGCATTTAGAGACGAATATCATATTGTTAGAGACGAATATCATATTGTTAATTTTAGAAGGCCAGAAGATAGGCAGCCAGGGGAATCACCAGTTCCCACTGGCGCACAAGCTGTCCCTATGCAAGACCCCTACTGGCCTAATAGCCAAGTGGGTGATTGGGTTAGAAAACATTTCCAGACGTGTGTTCTTAAAGGTCTAAAAAAAACAAAAACCAAGCCTTCTAGTTATTCTAAATTGTCAACTATCTTTCAGAAAAAAGATAAAAGTTTCTCTGACTTAGGTCATTTATTAGAGGTACTAATAAAACATATGTCCATAGTTTCTGATTCAATAGAGGGACAGATTTGACTTAAAGACTTGTTTATTACCCAGTCAGTTCCAGATATTATAAAAAGTTACAAAAGATAGCCTTTGTTCCAGATAGTTCACTCAATTCTTTAGTAAAAAAAACTGCCTCCTAAGTATTCTATAATCAGGACTGGGAAAAAAACCAAAGAGAAAAAACAGACCAAAAAGTAGCTACCCTTTGTTGTGGCCTTAAAAACACAGACCTTAAGTCTAATTCTTGGGGTTCCAAGAATAGTTCAACTAAGACACTGACCTGCTATCGCTGCCAAAAGCCAGGCCACTTTAAGAGGGACTGCTTTAAGAGGCGCCATGCCATTCCCTAACTACAAAGGTAACCACTGGAAGCCACTAGAGGTCGGATTGCCCTCTGACGCCAAGGCCCCAGAGTTCAGACCCATCCTATCAGTTGGTCCAGTAGGACTAAAGGGCCTCGGGGTGCTCATCTCCTCCCTCTGGCCAGACTGTCTTCTCTGCCTGTCATCTCACAGAGAAGCCCTGAGTAATCATGACAAGAGGTAAAAATCAACCAGCCGATTGCTGGACATTGGCACATGTCTCTTTGTCCTTCTCAACTCTGGTCTTCTTTCCAGGCACTGTACCTCAATACAGTCACCATAATATAGGTTACTTAAACAGTTACTGGGATAACTTTCTCTTCACTGATTACTTATAGTTGTGGCTAAAAATCCTGACTCCAATCCTGGAGATATATCCAGGTTGCCAACTAATCAAAGTAATGCTGAGACTGGTTTTCACAAACATAATACATATTGATGTTCATATATATAAACTTAAGAGAGTTTCATTTGTCAATAATATATAATTTGATTCTCCTGCATTATCAAAAGTTAGAGATAATTATAACTAAAGCTAAAGGGATTTATGTTAAAATATCAGACTCTTATCAACAGAGGAACCTAAATGTCAATAGGGTACTTACTACTCATGCTTTGACTATATGTGCCTGTGTATACAAACTTTGATTATATGTGCTTTGATTTAAAGTTCTTGCCTAAAAGGTGCCAAGTGCCAAGGTATCGTACAGATAAAACTAATAGTTATGTAATATATATCGAGGCTTTAACTATACTCAATGAGCTTTAAATGACACCGCTGCTGGTCTCTCTCTCCTAAATGAAGAAGTAAAATTAATGAGACAGACTGTGCTCCAAAATCGAATGACATTAGACATTCTAACAGCAGCACAGGGGGGAACCTGTGCAATAGTAAAAACTGAATGTTGTGTATACATTCCTGATTCATCCACTAATATCTCAGTAGCTATCCAAAATACTAGACAACAAATTAATGACATGTCAGACTCTAAAATTCCCTGGACCTTATCTTTTTCCTCCTTATGGAAAGCCATTACCAACTCCTCTTGGTGGAAATCTCTATTAACTATACTCATAATCATCTTGTTAATACTATTGTTTGGCCCATGCATACTTGTTTCTTTGACTTTGTCTCCTCCAGACTCAAAGCTACATGCCTACCCAAGATGAAAATGCCTGGTGTCTATCGAGGGCCTCTAGACAGAACCTCTGCAGAGGGATACCTGACTGCCGATCCCCAACTACAACCCTCTTCAGCCTGAAGAAGCCAGATCAGTCATCGCCCATTGCCCCTCACGGCAGTTCGGGTTACT
>RJWM01049262.1:0-11182 GCA_004363535.1 Dasyprocta punctata
CATAAATAAATAAATATATAAATAAAAATGTAAACAGAGACTGGGATGTAGAAGGATGTTAAATCTCTAGTTTTAATCTTCAGTACAGAAAAATAAACTGCCCATAGCAGATCTTTTAAACAAGATTTATCTACTATTTGAGCTAATTATAGAACACCTAGAGATGATGAAAAGACCTATCACTAACATAAACAAAAATAAATATGTGGGATGAGACCTAACTAAAAAAACTATACTTGTATGCCTGACCAAGACACAAAAAATTATTAACTCATCAAATGCTCATGAAACTCTCCTAGAAGGTTCAAGCTGGGTAATGTATCTTGAGGGAAATGTATAGTAGTTTTCAGGTTTATCTTTTCTGGAATTTACCATCTGAAATGCTCAGGGGAAAAGCAAACGTGACATCTGTCAATGTTATCAATGTGAAAGAGACACTACGGAAGGGAACTTTACTAAACTATACCTAACTTTCCTGTATTAAGAAATTCTACAGCCCCATTCCCCTTAAGGTACTGATGAGAAAAACCTTATCAAATTGGTGCAGACATCCGGGTCCTGCACACTTCCAATAGACACTTAGGCTGAACTTCAGAGTAATCACAGTGAACCTCATTTCATTCACGCTCAGTACCCAAGCTCATCATCAGTCCAACCAAGGTCTTCCACAAGGTTTTTCCCACAAGTAGGACAAACAAGGAGGGGTAAGAGGCGTAGACTAGTGTGAGAATGCACGTTCAGCAAGCAGAAGGCCCTGGGCTGAACTGAATCTCAGGGCCAAAAATAGTAAGATACCCAGAGATGGTATAGCTCTATCCCTGAATACTCCTCTAGCCTAAAAAAATGAGTTATCAGCTTTCTACAAAACATACGGAACACCAACAATATAATTTAATGGACAAAAAGGGGAATTCATGAATAAAAAAATACACGCTTGCAAAAATCACACACAGAGAAGATTCTATAAACAAACTGCCCAACACATTGAAATTTCACCATAGGAAAATATGATATCAAAAACCTATTATCTTCGGGCTGGGGATTTTTTTTTTTTTAATTTAAACTCCTGGCCCTAGGTTTTTGAGGTAGGGTCGCACTACGCAGCTCAGGCCGGCCTTGCACTTGCACTGTAGTCCAAGCTGGCCTCGAACTCACAATGCTCCTCCTACCTCAGCCTCCCAAGTGCTGGGATTAAAGGCGTGCGCCACCAACGCCCAGCTGGGCTGGGGATTTAGCTCAGCAGCACAAGTGCCTGCCTCACAAGTGCAAGGTCCTGAGTTTGAACCCCAGTACCAAAAAATAAAAAATTAAAAAACCTATCTTCCCAATACTTTTAATATAAACCAATTTAAGCATTATGATTACAAAGTTCAAACACCACCAAAATATTCCATAGTTAAGTATAATCAACTAATAAATAATTGAGAATAATGAAACAAAAATGAAGGAAAGCCAAATGACTAAAGTAGAAAGTTAAATGAAATTGTCTTCAAGGAAGTTTTAATCATCTGTAACATTTGATACATGGGACCAAAGTGGTACAGCAACTACCTAAATTTTACGAAGAATTCTGCAAAGAAAAGAAGGTAAACAGCTTACTAAAAACTACAGCAAATAATCGTTAAGACCTTCTGTGAATCGCCTCATCTTCCCTTCGTTAGTCACAAAATTGTATTAAAAGTACAGGCTGAGCAGGGCATGGTGGCGCACACCTTTAATCTCAGCACTCAGGAGGCTGAGGTAGGTGGAGCGCTGTGAGTTAGGGTTAGGGTTAGTACATGTCTATCAGCCCACTTGTGATGAGGGTAAGGGGTGAAGCAGGAGGATCACAACTACAGGCTCAGCCTGGGGCACTTAAGAATTCAGCTGGCACATTTCAGAATAAAAATAAGCAAGGGGTGGGAATGTAACTTGACATGCAAACGTCCTGGTTTCAATCTAAAGTATGAAAAACATTTTTATCATAGGAGTTAAGTGTCCATGCTACTTTTTCTCATACATATCTTGCAGTACATGTAAAATTACTGCTTTCCAAAATTATATACTTTTAGCTCACCAAAGCAGAAATGAGCTTACCAAAAATAAACTCTTAAAACTAAACTAAACTCTTTAAAATGTAATAATAGAACTATCTTAAAGATGGGAAGAGATTGCAAACAACTGAAATGCACAACTACTCCTAGATAGCTGTTCAAATAAAAATTACTTCATATTTATCAACTGAACAGGTGAGCTACAAGGTTATTTTTAAACTTCCTTTTCTGTTTTTATTTTTGTTTCATCTTTTATTTTCAACTGATCTCTGAAATACACCTCCAGCCAGGGATTTAGCTCACTAGGGTTAATGCCTGCCTAACAGTTTGATCCCTGGTACCAAATAAATAAATAAAAATTTTTAAAATTGAAATACACCTTCAGCTCCATTTTTAAATCTTGAGTTGTTAATATATGCCTCGCTTATATTTTTCCAGTTTGACCTTGCTCAGCAAAGGAAATTAACCCAGGTAAGCTTCTCCTAATGACTATTTCTATTTGGCTTCACAATTTTTAAACCAAAAACAAGTAGACAACATGTTCATAGCAACTTTGCATCAAGCAAATCTATATGCACAATGCACAATGCCAATAGTAAGTGTTAACTTTATGTTTGTATGTCACACACAGTATTTCAAATTTTTCCATTATAACACACATATTGGGGAATCTCTTGATGTCAATATCTAACCCTGCATAGTCATGAAGTACCCTCCTGTGAGACTTAAATGCTCTGTGTGGTAACACCTCCACTGACCAATTGTTCATCCATGCCTTCCCTTTCTTCATCCTACTTTAGGGTATTACACCTATTTTCAAGCACTGGCCCTACAATGACCTCTAAGCATTCAAATCAAATAACAAGTTGCAGGTCTCTCAACTTAAATCAAACACTAAAAATAACTAATCTCTTAGTAAGTTAAAGGCGTCAGAAACCAAGTTAGGTGTTTTGCACAATTTAGCTAAGTAGTATTAGCAAAGGAAAAGTGCTTGAAGAAAATTAGAACTCCAAGGAATACACAAATTCTGAGAAGACCAAACAGATTTATCAGTGATATGGAGAATGTTTTAGTAGTCTGAATAGATCAAACCAGCCAACTAATTCCCTTAAAAACTAAGTCAAGGGCCTGGGGACTATAGCTCAGTGGCATAGCACCTCCCTGGCAAGCACAAGGTCCTGAGTTCAAGTCCCAAAAACTAAATTGAATTCTGAGCAAGTCCCTTCTTTTATTTAGCCTGGTAAGGGCTAAGAAGTAAGCTATAGAAAAAATTTCAAGCTTGTAAAAGTTGGTTTATGGAGTAGAAGAAAAAGCAGTCACCACAATAGTCCTAGGTGAAGTAACAAACATTAATATAAATGTGATCATAACTTTTCTAGAAGATCTAGCTATGTGGCTACACCCAACAAATCTTCCATGTAGAAGAAATAGCTTTATCTTAGAAAAACATGCTTCCAGCCAGGCATGATGGCACACGCCTGTAATCCCAGCACTTGGGAGACTCAGGCAAGAGGATCATTGCAAGTTTGAGGCCACCCCAGGCTATACAGAGAGTCTAGGCCACCCTGAAACACAGAGTGAAACCCTGTCTCAAAAAAAAAAAACAAAAACCAAAACAAAAAAACCCAAGAAGGTAGGGGCCGCAGATTTAATTCAGTGGTGTGAGCACCTGCCAAGCAAGCACAAGGTTGTAAATTCAATCCTTCGTACCAAAATATAAAAATAAAAAGAACAAAACGAAAACAAAGAAAGAAAACCATGCTAAGACTTTCAAAGCTTGATAAAAGTCAATGCTTAGAAAGCTTCAAGAGAGCAGCTTAGCTCTCCTGTCAGGGTGCAGAGTTGAAGCTAAGTGCTCATTTACCATGCTGAACCTCCTAGGGCCCTTAAAAAAATCCACTCTTGAGCCGGGCGTGGTGGCGCACGCCTTTAATCCCAGCACTCGGGAGGCTGAGGTAGGCGGAGCGTTGTGAGTTCGAGGCCGGCCTGGGCTACAACGCGAGCACAAGGCCGGCCTGAGCTACATAGTGCGAGCCTGCCTCAAAAAACCAGGGCCGGGAGTTTGGCTCAGTGCCTTAAGCGCCTGCCCTGGCAGGCGCGAGGTTGTGAGTTCAATCCCCAGTGCCGCAAAAAAAAAAAAAAAAATCCACTCTTGCCAGGTATGGTGGCGCACACCTTTTATCTCAGCACTCGGGAGGCTGAGATAGCAGGAGCTTTTTGAGTTCGAGGCCGGCTTGAGCTACAATGGGAGTGCAAGGCTGCCCTGAGCTACTTAGTGCAACCCTGCCTCAAAAAACTAGGGCCTGGAGTTTGGCTCAGGGGCTTAAGCGCCTGTCTGGCAGGCACGAGGTTGTGGTCTTTCATCATGGGCATCTAGAATTTTTGTCACCTTACTTTTTGCATAGCAAATGTGTCCTTGGGTCTTTATTTCAAAAACTGCTCTTTGCCTGAGAAATAAAAAGCTTCCCCCATCCTATACAATAGAGGTAACAGGCCTATTCATACCTTAAAATTAAACTAAAACTTCTCCAAAGATACACTGTAAATATCTTGACAAGGTATTTATATAAAATAAGTGATGATAAGTACCAAATACTTCCAAGTAATTTCTTTCTAAGAATGGCTGACTACTTTAGTCTAAATACTCAAAGTTCACAGGTCAAGCCAAGATTTTCTTTAAAAAAAAAAAGAAACAAAGAAGAAAAGAAAAAGAAAAAAAATTAAGGTGTTCTGACATCTCATTTCAGAGTGTCACAAAGCTCAGAATACAAAAATCATAATGTGGGCTGCAGATTTAGCTCAGTGGCTCAAGCACTTGCTAGGTAAGTAAGTACAAGGTCATGAGTTTCATCAGTGGTACCAAAAAAAAAAATCATAATGGTCAGACAAGACAAGGTCCTGTGTCATCATGAACCTAGTCAAAAGGCTTCTGTGATACACTGCTTTTTGCCCAAGAAATACTTTCAATTGTTTATTCCTTTTTTCTAAGCGAAACTTAATACGCATTTCTGCATACACTGCATGAAATCCATGTCATAAAATTCAGTGATCAAATTCTTTCCTTTATAATCAATTACATTGACAAAAGTTTATCACATAATACTGAAACCAACAAATACATCATTTCAATTGCATTTTTCTACTACAGAAACTAATGTATTATTTCATAAATCTTGTACAGATTATACATGGAAACTGGAATGAAATGAATAAATAAGACACATCAACCAAATAACATGCATTTGAGAAACTTATCTGTGAAAGCCTGTAACCTACTTGTTGAAATTGGTAAAAAAGTGATAATCACATTAACACACTGCATATTTTTCTAAATCTTTGAAGTAAGATTATGAAAATTCTAGATGGAAATGTTTATAAACAGGAACTTCTAAGACACTGAATCCCATTACATGAATTTCACCTAAATAAAAACTAAGATGGCAAGGTGCGGTGGAATGTCATTTACTCTCATTCCTCGAGAGGCTGAGGACCAAGGTCAGGAATATCAAGGCTAACTGGGGCAACTTAAGGAAACCCTGTCTCAGAAATAAAATAGGGTGGGCTTGGGATTTAGCTCAGTGGTGCAAGCGCTTGCCTGGCAAGGGCAAGGTCATGAGTTCGATCCCCAGTACAGACAGAGAGAGAGACAGACAGACAGACAGACAGAAAGAAAACAGGAAGGAAGTTCAGTGGTAGACTGCATCTGAGGTAGATTGCCTTTATCAAAAACAAAGAAAAAAGCCAGAGCTAATGTTTTAATGAAAGGAGGGAGCTTCCAAGTAACTTTCCAAAGTCTTTTTACACCAATTCCACTTACTATCTATCATACAAACGCAGAATCACAAGTGCAGCAGTACCTGTCGACTGTCAGAATCCTCCTCGACAGGAGGTTAAACCAGGGGTTCTCACCTGTGAGCCATGGACCTGTACTGCTCATGGCTGGATGTGAGTGGTGAGCAAGCCTTTATTTCATCTTATTACAAGAGAGGAGAGCCTGGGCAACATACCAAGATACTATCTTAATAAAAAATAAAAATGAGATGTAACTCAATGCCAAGCCCCGTGTTTCATTATGAGTATCACCAAAACAAAACAAAAAAGCAACTTGGACATTTATAACTTCTAAAACAATACTAGCTAAAATGATATAAGTCACCAAGCCAATTATGGCTTCATTACTTTATGATCCTTACACCGAACAACTAATACCTATGAAAAGAGGAACCTACTCTGCTGAAGACTTTACAAAGCTGATAAATTTACATGTAGACAATTTGATCATTCCTTTGCCTTGGGGGGACTACCACTGGCAAAAACATGAAAGATGCAACAGGCTGGTCTTGATAATAACACGTGCCTGTAATCCAAGCACCCTGGTCAGCTGAGGCATAAGAAACCCCTTCAAACTTATCCGGGTAACTAAGTGACTCTGCAAGATCCTTTGTTAAAATAAAAAATGGCTGAGACTGCAGATCAGTGCACACATACACACACATTCTAACACGCTGAACAGATGACATGCAAGTAACACTGAAGAAGGGATCTCATGAGAAATGCAATTACAATCACTACACCAGTAACTCACTCTAAATACGTAACATAAACTCTGCAACTATAGTACTTGAGAAGTTAATTCTTAACATTAGCTTTCTGCCATTCCCTTTCTAAAAATGGCTTATTCCACAGCCAATTCAAACTAAATTAAGACACTAGGGAACTCCCTGAAGGGATTATGTACTCTGTTCAACATCTATAGTACCTCGTTAGTGATACAGGTATGCACAACTTAATTTTAGTAAGTCGATTATACTATAAAAGCTACCTTTAATGAACACAATTTTTTTTGAGACAGGGTCTTGCTATGCAGTTCATGCTGTCCTTGAGCTCACTTTGTAGCCCAGGCTCAAACTCACAACAATCCTCCTGCCTCAGCCTCCTGAGTGCTGGGATTACAGGTATGCACCACCACGCCCAACATGAACATAATTTCATTATGTCAGATATACAACCATGTACCTCCCAATATTCTGGATCTGCTGCTCATTTAGTATTTTATAAATTAATACTTAATCACTGGTATGGAACGTTCACACCAGGGTTAAGTCTTCCACCCTGATCACAGAGCACTGTAAAACTGATCAACTGAGGCAAATGTTCCAAGGAAAAAAAATAACACCTATTCCAAATGCTTTCATTTAATGATCAGAGTTCAAATTGATGCCACAATTTTCAGATATATTTATCTCCTTAAAAAATCCTTTACTCATTCCAGCCTTACTTCAGATATCGCAACATTGTAAAGAAGCAGACAGTTGTGTTTCTGTTAGCACAACCTCTTAAATCCCTGGGTGAGGATTTTCACTGTTTTCCTGGAAAGTTACTAACCTGCAATCAGCCCCTGTACAACAGGAAAGTCAGAAAGCAAAAACAATTATAAAAGCATTCTATCCCATGAGAAAATGGTTTGAAATGATGATTAACAGGATTCCTCTATCTGACAGTAATTCCAAGACAAAAAAACTGTACTTTTTTACTGTTTAAAAAAAAGGAAACAAAAAAACAGGTAAAGGAAAAGAAACGTACAACAATGCCTCACAGTTGACTTGCTCTATGTATTTATTTTTAGCTATTATTAATGCAGAAAGAGGCGACAAAAAGTTCACAAATAATCTACACAATTTCACAAGATGCACTGCGGGGGTTGGGGGGAGAGTAACTAAGATGGATGGACAGTATCCTAGGGTCTTGGTGGGCGCATTCCTGGGGGAGGTGGACCTAAAAAGGAGAAAAACAAAATCCAGGAGACAGTTGTATAAAAGGGATACAAATCTTCAAAGACATGGCTAAGTGCTGAGTTCCTATAACCCTTACCTCTAATCCCGGGTGGAGGGGGTCGCATGCCAGGAGGGGGCATGCCTATTGGTGTCCCTCTAGCAGGAGGAAGCCCAATGGGTGGGCCCATGGGTGGTCTCATACCTGGTGGAGGAGCCATAATGCCTACAAAAAAATGGCCAAAAACAAGGCCTCACAGGTTGCTTCAGAGAAGATGCTAGTATTCAGTCCAAAGTAATACTTAAAGAAATAGCCCAATGTCAATGAGAGGGTCAAATAATTTCTCTTTCAATGTTTTTCTCTGCATACCATCCTCAATACACAACAGCCTACAGCCTTTCATTAAATAAAAGTTAGCAGGTATAGTCCCTAAACTCTAACTAGGTATTTAATCAGAACCTTAATTCATTACCTTATCCACAGTATCATGAAACATTAGCTCAAGATCACAATATATAACTCTCAAAAATACAGACTAGACTCCTTCTCCACAAATTCCTTACCTGGAGGTGGGGTTGCTCTGCCCACAGGAGGGGGTGGAGTGCCCCTTCCTGGTGGGTACTGGGTGGGTGCTCCAGCAATGCTGGCAGTTGCAGCAACAGCAGCAGCTGCCACAGTGCCTCTTCCCTGTGGAGTCATTACCTGAGAAGACATGGACGGGAGGACAGTAAAAGGGAAGGAACGCCCTCAAATTCTCACAGAAAATTAATGGTGGTTATGTCCCATTAAATACTAAGTAACTACTGCAACATAGCACTTATCAAATTTGTACTTCATTTTTGCAGTATTAGAAACAAACCCAGGGGACTGTGCAAGCTAAAAACACGCTCTATTAGTGATCTACATCCAAAGCCCTTAGTTCCATGCTTTTAAAAAAGGTCTAGGTATATTAAAATCCAAAAATATCTTTTATCTTTTCTCATTTCTGCCATGACTATTCAAATTCTCTAGTCTGCAAAGTAATAGTGGTGACTTACTCTTCTCAAGGTTAGCTGTAATTACTCAATGATCACTTAGTAAGTCTGCTGTATTCCCTTCCTTCCTATTTAATTTGGTTGACAGTTCCTTACACAATAATATCTGCTTAAAGACTATAGGATGTATACTTACATTTTAAAATTTCCTCAGTCTTGGGCACTTGCCACATTTTCCCTTTATCAAAAATCTTCCCCTGATCTTGGTATGATGAAACAAACCTATAACCTCAGCGAGTTAGCAGGATCATAAGTTCAAGCCCAGCCTCAGCCACTTAGTAATGAGCAAGACCCTGTCTCCAAACAAAAAGGGCTAGGGGTGTATTTCAGTATAAAGACACTGGGTTGACTCTCCAGCACTGCCAAAAACTTTCCTCCCCTGGTTCCTCACCTGTTGGGATGGACCCCCTACTCCTCGAACAGGGCCTGCTAATCCAGCAGGAGCCTGGGGAATTGGCACACCAGCTGGTACACCTCTGCCAGCTGCCCTCCCAACCCCGGGACCTCCTGCAGCTCCAGCAAGTGGTACCCGAGCAATGCCAGTCTGAAACAAAAAAGTTTATAGCTTAAAACCAAATGTGTTTTCCAAATTCTCAGGACTCTTATTTAATCAGTTGTACCCAGCAGCTCCCCATACCATCTATCCCGTATTAGCACTATATTCAAATGAAAAATAATACTATAAGGTACCCTCTAAATGACTAAAATGTACATACTTTTCAAAATGTGAGGACAAACATTCACAATTAGCAACTTCAACCATAACCTAGGTCATACAGAATGTAGGCAGCATATAAAATTAATTCATCAAAATACCCTTCAATCTTTAAAGTATAGATAACCAAGACCTGACATCAAGTGCTGGGCACATTTTACTTGACAAAATTATACTGTAAGAGCCGGACGTGCTGGTGCACACCTATAATCCTAGCACTTGGGAGGTTAAGGCAGGAGGATCGCTGTAAGAGGCTACCCTAGGCTACAAAGTGCGTTGAACACCAGCCTGAACTGCAAAACAAGACCCTGTCTCAAAAAGATCCAAAAAAAATTATACTATACTTCTCTTTTGTTCATTTCAGACATCTCAGGTAATGTTGTATTTCTACACATTAAAGAATTGCTCTGTATGTGTCAATTAAAAACAAAAGACAAATTCATAAAGAAAACAACAATGTCTGTCCTGCCCTGCATCCTCCTTACATCTTTAGGGGGTGGCCCTTCCACAGTCATGGATACCAAGTTCTCCCCACGGAGCAAGACCAGACCCAAAACCCGTTTTTCTTCACGTTCTGGCTGTTTTGCGTTCTTTGGCCTATAAATCAAAGGTAAATTTTAGTGATATACATTTCAATAATCCCAAGATTACTCACACACCAGAAATACCAATTTGGATAAAAATTCATAGCAAGATCCTTGGATAAAGAGTTGAGATTTGCTCTATCCCCCCAAACCTCTAGATCAAGCTAACATATGCATAGATAGTGAAGTTATTTAATGTTAGTCATTTCAAGAATGCACTGATATCACACAAATACTACACAAAATTCTTTTGTAATGGCAAATGCCATGAATTATTCTTTCTCAATCAAGATTCAAAGACCATCACGGATGGCAACCGATTAACATTTATTTTGATCATACTGTACACTTTTATTTCTCAGCAGTCTATGACAGTTTTTGCAAAATTAAAATAGTTTAAATGCATTAACTTCTGAGCAAGATGGTGTTCACCTGTAACCCTAGTACTGAGTAGGCTGAGGCAGGATGAACTCAAGTTCAATCTCAGTCACAGCCAACTAACTTAACAACTTGGTAGAAGACATATTAAAGTGACTGTAGAGGTACTGAAAAAATAAAAATGAAACGAATACCTAGGTGTGGTGGCACACACCTGTAATCCCAGCACTGAGAAGGCTGGGCAAAAAGACCACCATGAATTTGTATCTAGCCTCACCTACTCAGTGGGTTCAAGGCCAGGCTAAACCACAGAATGACACCCTGTCTCAAAAAAGAGAAAAAAACATAAACAAATTCATTTAAGGGCCAGGGATATAGCTGAGTGGCACAGCACCCGCCTGGCAAGCACAAGGTTCTGAGTTTAATTCCTGATACCGAGTCAATTAATTAATTTAAAAATAAATACGAGCCGGGCGTGGTGGCGCACGCCTTTAATCCCAGCACTCGGGAGGCTGAGGTAGGCGGAGCGTTGTGAGTTCGAGGCCGGCTTGGGCTACAACGCGAGTGCAAGGCCGGCCTGAGCTACATAGTGCGACCCTGCCTCAAAAAACTAGGGCCGGGAGTTTGGCTCAGTGCCTTAAGCACCTGCCCTGGCAGGCGTGAGGT
>RJWM01049263.1:0-11182 GCA_004363535.1 Dasyprocta punctata
TGTGAAAGAATGGTTAATACTCATATGATTAGATCAATTTTGCATGTCTATGTCTGTTAATGTAAACAACCATTTTGAAGATAACGATACACAATATTGCAACCACTGTCAAATTTCTATCATCCTGTTTTGTAAATCTATAATGTTACTGTTGTGCATTTACTCTAGTCATTTGTTTGTCTCTTTGCTTTTTGTCTTTCTTATATGTGTCTTTTTTCTTTTAAATAAAAAAAATCAATCAATCAATCAATCACTGAATCACCACTCATTTTTGGATTGTGTAACACTAATTTCTATTTCATTATATTTAATGTAGTACATTTAAAATATTTTAAGCATATGTTAATATACTTATATATTAAATATAACAGAAATTATTACATAAAATTTGAACGCATACATATTTAATATGTGTATTTCCAAAGCACCATCACTGATATTTGATTGGTTTTGTAAGTGATTAAAAAATGAATTATAGTGCAACCCACTATAATATAGTGGAGGTCACTTGAGGAGGGTGGCCCCTTTGCTTGCTACTGACAAGTAAGGTGAACACACTTAGAAAAGCCCAGAAACCAGAAGAAATGCCAGCAACAGAGTAGTCTACATGTTGCAAACTAAGACTCACTGGATGGACACAGGAGACTGGTGGGAAAATTCTGAAGTAACTATAACAGTATCAGACAACAGGTGACTGAGGCCTTCAGAGATCTGGCAAACAGCTCAGGAAGAATCCAGAACTTGACAGAAGCCATCCTTGAAGAACAAACTTTTCTTAGAGAGGCCTTGATACTAGTGACATAGCTAACTATTACAATAACCCACAGGAATCATCACAGAAAATATAATAATTTTTTAAAAAATAAAAAATGAAAAGATGAAGAAGCAGAATGCAATCCCAGACATCCAGTCTACCCAGAACAAGTCAGGGAGACACTGACATAGAAGAAAATGGAAAACTCACAACTCAGATTTCTGAAATTATAGCAATTGAAGTAAAGAAACACTTCCATGAGGCTACAAACAAAATATGATCAGAAAGAGACTCTCAGGTAAAAAAAAAAAATCTAAAAGGAAATGCTCAGCAAATCTAGAGCAGAGATAGATTAAAAAAATAAAAAAAACAGATGATGATAGGAAGAGGATGGAAATGATCAATACAGGAAAGAAATAGAATGCATGAAACAGATTCAGAAAGATATTCAGAACATCAAAAATTCCACTGAAAGCTGGCAAACCTGATTGAATGAAACTGAGACAGATTGTCAGACCTTGAAGGCAGGATCACAGCTAGCGATCAAGAAAGGAAAGATCTCTTGAAAATAATAAAAGATCAGGAAATGACAATTCAACAGCTACAAGATGACTCAAAGAAAAATAAGATAAGAATAATTGGCGTCAATGAAAAGGCAGCAACCACCACAAATAACATAAAAATCTATTTGTAAAGGTAATAGCACAAAATTTCCCAAAAACGAAAAAAGAATCTGACATACAGTTAAGAGAGGTGTTTAGAAACCCAATTATGCATAACCAAATAAATCTACAGCCAAACATATAATAATCAAGATCCCATAAATTCAGCACAAGAATGAATAGTGAAGAATATTAAAAGCTGTTAGAGAAAAGAAACAGATTACCTATAAAGGAAAGTCCATCAGAATCACGGCAGACTTCTAAATACAAATCCTCAAGGCAAGAGGAGCTTGGAGTAAAGTATATCAAGTCCTTAAAGAAAATAACTTTGAGCTCAGATTGATGTACCCTGCAAAACTATCTTTCAAAATTATTGGAAAAATAAGATGCTTCTATGACAAAAAACAACTGAAGAAATTCATGACTAGCAAATCAACACCACAAATTGTACTGAAAGATATTATAGACAGAGACAAAAATGACCACAATTCCAAGAAAAACAGCATAAAGAAGCCACCAAGAAAGGCAGACAATTAAACAGAAGGGAAAAGCAGGGAAATAACATGACAAAGACAAACCAATACATATCAGTTATTAAGATCAATACAAATGATCTCAATTAACCAATCAAAAGAAATAGACTGTCAGAATGGAATAAGAAACAAGATCCCACAATATACTGTATATTAAAAACACATATAACTCAAAAAGAAATTCAAGGACCAAAAGTCAAAGAATGGAAAACAATACTCCATGCAACAAGAACACAGAAAAAAACAGGGGTAGCTATTATGTTTGCAGACAATATGAACCTCAAATCAAGAATGATAAAAAAGATATAAGTAAGGTCAATACATACTCATTAGAGGAAAAATTCAATAGAAAGATATAACAATTATAAATATATATGCACCAAATACAGGAGCAGCCAACTATGTAAGACAAATATTAATAGATGTGAAAAATATAAGCAACAGCACAATTGTAATGAGAGAGTTTAACATCTTATTGTCACAAACAGATAAGTAAAAAACACAAAAAAACAGCAAAGAAATAACACAACTGAACCGACTCTATAAACAAGTTGAATTAGTAGACATTTACAGAGTGTTCCACTCAATAATATCAGAATACGCATTTTTCCCAGCTATACAGGTGATGTTCTCTAAAATACACCACACACTAGCCCATAGAACATGCTTAAGTAAATGCAAAGAAATTGAAATTATCCAATACATATTATCTGGCCATAGTACAATAAAACTGAAAATTAATGGACAAGAAACTGCAAAACTCTATAAACACATGAAAATTAAATAACACTCCTGGACAACCAAAGGTTCACAGATGAAATCAATTAAGAAATTAATCAATATTTACAATCAAACAAAAATATAAATACAACCTACAGAAACCTGTAGAATGCAATGAAAGTACTCCTAAGAGGGAGATTTATAGTGGTGAAAAAAGGAGGAAAAAAGAACAAGAACAAATAAACAACCTAATGTTACACCTGAAAGTTCCAGAAAAAGAAGAGCAAGCCAAGCCTAAAGGCCATAAGAGGGAGGAAATTATAAAAAAAAGAGCAGAAATTAACGCAATTGAAACTAAGAAAACAATGCAAAGAATGAGTGAATCAAAGAATTGGTTCTGTAAAAGTATAGGTAAGATTGATAAACCTCTAGCCAACCTGATCAAGAAAAGGAAACAAAAAACTCAAATTCATGCAATAAGGAATGAAAAGGGTGAAATTAATACAGATCCTCTGAAAATTCAGAAGATTATCAATACCTATTTTGAAACTCTTTATTCACATAAGATAGAAAACACAGCAGAAATAGGTAGAGTCCTAGAAACCTAGAAATAAAGCTTGATGAAGAAGATATAAAAATATTGAATAACCCAATATCAGTTAATGAAATTGAAAACACCCAGGTCTTAATGGACTCACAGATGAACTTCACAAGAAATTTAGGCAAGATTTAACATGAATACTCCTCACACTCTTTAATGAAATTGAGAGGGAAGCAATACTCCCTAACTCATTCCTGGAGACAAGTATTATTCTGATACCAAAACCAGAGAAGGACCCAACCAAAAAAGAGAACTATATTTCTATCTCCCTAATGAATGTTTGAAAAACCCTCAATAAAATATTAATAAATAGATTGTTCAAGCCATCAAGAAGATTATATACTATGACCAACTAAGATTCATCCCAGGAATGCAGGGATAGTTCAACACATGTAAATCAATAAATGTAATACACCATGTTAACAGAGTCAAAGACAAAAATCACATGATCATCTCAATACATGCAGAAAAATCTTTTATAAAGTCCAACTCTCATTCATGATAAAAACCCTACAGGATATCAGAATAGAAGGTCTTTACCTTACTCTGATAAAAGCCATCTATGGTTAACCAATTTCCAACATCGTTCTAAATGGACAAAAACTTAAAGCTTTCAATCTAAAATCAGGAAAAGGACAGGATGTCCAGTATCACCTCTCCTATTCAATATAGCTCTGGAAACACTAGCCAGAGCAATTAGACAAGAGAGACAAAGAAAAGGAATAAGTATAGGAAAGAAAGAAGTTAAACAACAATTACTCTCAAATCACAAGATACTCTACTTAGAAGACCCCAAAAACTCCACCAAAAGACTTCTAGGCTTAATAACCAAATTCAGTACCATATCTGAATACAAAATCAGCACTCAAAAATCAATAGCATTCCTCTACACAAAACAAGCTCACTGAGAGAGATATTATGGATACACTCTTCATAATAGCACCCAAAAAAAGAAATATTTATCAGTCTAACAAAGGAAATAAAAGATTTATAAATTGAAAATAATAGCACTCTAAAAAAGGAAATCAAAGAAAGTATCACAAAATGGAAAGATTTCCATTGGTCATGGATAGGAAGAATTTACAGTGTGAAAATGGCCTTACTCCTAAAACTTTTATATAGATCTAGTGCAATTCCAATCAAGGTATCTTTACCATGCATCATAGATCTAGAGAAAACATTCCTAAAATTCATTTGAAACAGAAAAATCCTAGAATAGCAAAGGTAATCCTGGGCAACAATGGCAAGACAGGAGGCATCAAAATTTCTTACTCTAAATTATACTACAAAGCTACTGTGATAAAATTGGCATGGTACTGGCAAAAAATCAGACCTGAGAGACAATGGAACAGATTAGAAGAAATAGACACAACTACAAATACACTCAGTTACCTTAGCTTTGACAAAGGGACAAAACATGTTCTCTGGAATAAAGATCACCTCTTTAATAAATTGTACGGGAAAAAGTGGTTTTGCACATGCCTAAGTCTAAAATTAGACCCATGTCTATCACCAAGCAATAAACTAAAGTCAAAATGGATCAAAGATCTTAATATTAAAACAGAAACACTAAATCTACTGGAAGAGAAAATAGGTAGAAATCTTGATGACATAGGGGTAGGCAGAGAGTTCATCAACAAAAACCAAACTGCATAGAAACTTCTTCACATAACAACTGAAATATCATCTTACTAAAGAGTTCTTGCACCTCAAAAGAAATCACCAACAGAGTGAATATAAAACCCATGAATTGGGAAAATTTTTTAGCTAACTGTCCTTCAGAGAGCAGACTTCTATCTAGAACCTATAAAAAATGGAAATACCTCAGACTCCACAAATTCAAAGACTCAATTCAAAAATTGACATCAGATATGAATACACACTTCTCAGTGGAAGAAATATAAATGACAATCAAATATATGAAAATATGTTCAACCTAATGGATCATTTGAAAAATACAATTAAAACAACCCTGAGATTCCATCTCACCCTAGAAAGAATAGGTGTCATCAAGAAATCAACCAATAATGAATGCTGGAGGGACAGTGGGAAAAAAGGAACCTGTTCCCACCATTGGTAGGAGCGTAGACTGATATAACTATTGTGAAAATCTGTGTGAAGATTCCTCAAAAAACTAGCATTAGAGGTCCCATTCAATGCAGATATTCCCCTTCCGGGTATTTTCCCGGTTAAAAGCATCATACCACAGCAATATATGTGTACTCACGTTTAGAGCAGAACAATGTGTAATAGCTAAAACTTGGAAACAAACCAAATGCCCATCAACCAATAAATGAATAAAAAAGATGTGATATTTTAATATAATGAAGTATTAATCAACTATAAAGATGAATAAACTCAAGGCTTTTATAGGTAAATGGATGCAACTAGAGTCCAAACTATTAAGTGAAATAAACCCGACCCATATGGGTAAACATCGCATTGTCTCCTTAGTGTAAGAAACTGAAAAAGAAAATAACAACAAAAATCTACAATCCATATTTTGAAAAGGATAGAAGCAATCTAAAAAGAGAATAACTGGAGCTGGGCATTGTGGTACATGCCTGTAATCCCAGCACTCAGAAGGCTGAGGCAGGAGAATCATCACAATTTTGAGACCAGCCTGGGCTATATGGTGAGAACAAGGCCAGCCTGAACTGCATAGTGAGACTCTATCTCAAACACACACACACACACACACACACACACACACACACACACACACAAAAGAACACCTGGGATGGGATGGGTGAAAGGGTGAAACAAGGAAGGTATAAGGAAAACAAATATATATATGTATACAAAAGATACCTAAGATAATTATACTACTTATTTCTCTTAGTTCATTGAAGGGAGCAGTTTGTGCTTATACTGTTTGATCAACTATGCATATGTTTATCTTGTAATCTGAGTAACTGCTTTGAATATAATAATACATGATATATTAACCATTGTCAATTTCCTATTAGCTTGTTTTTGAAATTCTGCATAATTATTTTTATTGTTTACATTTATTCAAAATAAAATGTTAAAAAACTGAATCACATAAAATAACCTAAATAAGTTCAATGTAGTACTCTGGCGCTGTATCATAATTATGAAGTACACAGTTAATATGTATTTCAACATTTATTGATTGCCTTCTTGTAATCTGGTCACTGGGCCTATGCACACCAAAATACTCAAAGAGCCCCAAGAGCGATACACTTTTATTCAAAAATTTTATTCATTTAATCACATATATTTATCAGTGCACATCTACTTAACGTCAGTATTCACATTATGCTCTTAACAAAATCTACACTTCTAACAAAAACAATGAATATCATCAGCATTGGAAATTAAGATACCGATAATGAACAGAGTACACAAAAATTATTTTTAATTTATCTACACAGAGGGAAAAACTAAGAATGCTTCAAATGGCAAATCTAAATGTTTTTACAAACAATTATGGAAAATATCATTTTCAATGTTTGCTAACAATGAGAACCAATTACTAAATGTATTGAAGAATTCTCTAGAATGCATTAACATGTATGATCTAGAGTTCATTGTTATGAATATCTTCATTTAAGGCACATATTAATTAGGTTTTCTTATATTTCTTAGTTATGTAATGCATTTAATCGATATACATTTGAGAGCAAATTAGTAAAACTTTCATTTTATTATGAAAGGTTATGTAATGTACTTTACATTTTAATCATTATATATTTCTTGTGTTTCTCATTTGTAAATCTTAAGATTGCTTTATCTAATACAGCCAAAGGTCAAAGTGAAAGAGTCATGAAATTATTCATGCAGAATATTTGCACTTCGGAGGATTTTTATAGAACTATACTTAAGGTCTGAAGATAATGAGTTGGATTTTATTCCTGATCATAAGTGCCAGTTTTAATATAGTGAACTAAATATTTTTTGGAAAAGTTTACTTGCATTAATAAATTGTTGAGTTTTTATTCTGCACCGTGGAGTCATGTTACATGGTGCAAAAAACAAAGGCAAAATACTTGGATTATTGCATCACGACCATGAGCTCCTTTCTTTTCATCTCCAATTTCCCTAGAGACAACTGTTGAGGTCTACACAAAACAAAGGTCATTTGAAACTGTGGACTATTGTGGAATTCTAGGGAAAGCATGAATGTGGAAGTTATGCCTCCTATTCAAGGTCTCCACGCAACTTGAGGGACCAATGTCTAAAAGCCCTGTCCAGTGGACTTGTGCAGTGGCAGGCTGATGAGCAATATGCATCTGCTCCCTAATGAAACTATTGAAAATTAGAAAACTGACATTTAATGTCTCTAGACATGTAACTAAGGACATAGTTCAAATGGGAAAATATTGAACTGAGGAAACCTACCAAAACCTGGTAGGAATGGTGAGAGTTTTTGGCATTTGAACCATGGTCTACTGCACTCACTTTGCACCATCTCAGCTCAATGATCGAAACTGCAATTCAGATAGGGACAGCTAAAGATGTAGGGTTCCCTCTCTGTACAGCTTCTCATTGGAGATGCATTGTGTCTTCCCAGGAAAAGAAACACCTCAACATTTCTCGCTGTGCTCCATCTACCTGTTATAGAGGTTAAGTCCCTGGAAAGTACTGCTGACAGGCTCTGTCTCCTTCTTCCCTGTCCCCAAATGTGGGATTGGAACTCTACCTTAGGAGTAGTGCAGAGAGAATCCTGAAACACATATATCCTTCACTCTGTTTACTCAACTAGAGGAGAAGCAAACTGAGAAGACCAAAAACTGCAACTAGCACCACCCCATCCTCACAGCTAAAAGCAACCACTCAGAAAATCACTACTGCTTTTACCACAAACTCCACAGCCTAACTCAGTGTTTTTGTCCCAGGCTAGAGTCAGGTCATAAAACAGGGAGCTCTGAAACTTTTCCTCCAAAAACTCACTTGATGGTGACAAACAGTGGGAATGGCAAACCCAAGGACATTTTCTATCAATGAATTCTGTTGTGGAAAGCAATTATAAGAATACCAGCTGATCTTTTAGTAACATATATAAACTCTTACCTCAATAATTTACCAAAGAGACTCAGGAAAAAAGAAATATCAGAAGAACTTGTCTGGAGTCACAACAATATGAAACACAGACCTCAAAATACTATCCATGTAAAGAAGAATTAATTTAGATATATCATACAGGGGAATAATTTATGCATCAGGCCATTGTTAAAAATAGGCAGAAAGTAGTGAAACTTAACTGTTAAGTATGATTAGAAAATAAGCTACAACTAAGCACAGTCCTGCCCAAACCATCATCATCCAGGAGGACAATGAATTAGGCCAGCATTTCACTTCCAAGGGACAGTATCAGAGGCTTCTAACTATGGGGTTGAGATGGACCTCACTGTAAGAAGCCAATTTGTTACCGAACATAGAGTAATAAGTTCTAGATTGGTGGTATGTTGATAATATCCAGAATTTGCTGTAATACATTATTTTAAATTGCTGTTTATATGTGTGTGTGTGATACAAAGAAATATATGTGAGATATATACATATATGAAATAAAATACACATTGCTTTTAATCCCCATCAACATATTAAAAAATGGATCTGAAAAGCACAGTAACTGAAAAGAAAGATCAATGAGAGTGGCTCAACAGGAGATTTTAACTGGTAGAGGAAATAATTAGTTGACTTGAAGATTGATCATTATAGATTATACAATTTGAGAAAAGAGAAAAAATATAGAAACAGAAAGCAAAAGTTTTTAAACTTTAATAAAATATAGCATATCATTTTTTGATCATGAATTGTGACTTGTTTTTTATCAAGGATCTGATTACAAAATTCAAAGATACTAAAATTTTCTGTGTTTTCTTCTAAAGTTTAGCCATTTTATCTCTTACATTTAGGCCTTTGTTATTGCTATATATACTACTATGTCAGGTTATAATTTTATCAAGTTATATATGAATATCCAATTGGCTCAACATTATGGTTTTGAAATACTATGCTTTCCCATGCACCTTCCATGTTTTTTTGTGGAAAAATATACACATAGGATACATTTATAAACTCTAAATTCTATTTCATTATTCTATATTAACATACAGTAGTCTCTCCTTATCCATGGGGATTTTGTTTCAAGATGCCAAGCAGATGCCTGAAACCTTGAGTAGTACTGAACACACTTTTTTCTTTCCTACACATACACAATCATGATAAAGATTTATAGATTAGGCCCAGCAAGAGATTAACAAATGTATGCAATAAAAATAAAATAAGTATAACAATAAATTTGGTACTGTGTAACCATGCACTCTGCTTCTGAGGATTAAACAATTTTGGGTAGAAAGTGTAGTTAGGCCTACAATGGTCACACCTATATTGAACATGTACAGATTACTTTTCTTATTCTATGAGCAATATGCTATAGCAACTATTTATGTATTAAGTCGTGTAAAGTGTAAGGGACGATGTATGTAGTTTAATGGAAATGCAATTTTACATAAGAGACTTGAGTATCCCTGGATTTTGGTACCTCCAGGTCATCCTGGAAACAATCTCTCATAGATGGATGACTGAATAGTATAATGAGTATTTGAAACTTATGAATTGTTTACTTCTATAGATTTTTATTTAATATTTTAGATCACAGTTGATCTCAAGTAGTTGAAATAGTGCAAGGGAAAACTACAGATGAGGGAAGACTACTGCACTGTACTTATCTCAGTTCTACATCGTGTGGCTTAATGGAAACCTGTAAAGTTGGAAAGGATTAACCTTGCAGTTTTATTTAATCTAGAACTGTTTTAACTGTTCTGTATTATTTTCACTTTCCTATAAATTTTAGAAAAGCCTTATCATTTTTATATAATGCCCACTAGCATTTTGATAGAAAATATTTTGAATCCATATATCAGTTGAGAGAAAACTGTCATTTAAAAAGATTTCAGTTATCCAATCCATGAACATAGAATTCCCTTTATATCCTATTTTTCTAGCTGGCTATCCTATCTATGTTGATGTTATCACGAACATAATTATTTTTAAATTATCATTACTGGAATGTTTTCTGCAATACATAGAAAAAATTATTTTTCATATGAAAATCTTGTATGTTCTAACATTGCTTCACTTAGTAATTATTTTTGTCAAATGTTTATCTTTTGCAGTGTTCATCATTTCTTGTTCTGGTTTTAAGTAACTGACTTGTGTCATGTTCTTTTGACCTGTAGAATTTCTTCTAAGGCTGGTCCATTAGTAGAAAATAATTTTAGCCTATGCATCTCTAGGAGTACTTTTATTTTCTCTTAATTTGCATGGGGTAATTTTTTGCATATGTAAAAATCTAGATTGATTGCCCTGATACTGCTTTCTTCAGCACTTTGTGCCATTCCAGTGTTCATTTACCTATATTGACTTTGATACTGTCAGCTGGTAATTTTAAGTATTAAGTATCTCATACTTCCTCAACCCTTCTGCCCATTAAATTTACTCTGACAGAGTTAAAATTAATTTGTTTTCTTTTTTATTTGTTTTCTCTTGAAAGTGTAGTTTAACTTTTTCAGCGTGACAAATTTTACCATTGTCATATTTTACAAAATTGTGAAAGTCACCCCAGACTTTAGCAACCATTACTCTGATCAGTTACAGCAGTGATCTATAAATGGCGCTGGGTGAGTGTCAAGTAGGTCTGAAACATACAGATTTTAGGATGATTTATGTTTCAAGTAACAGAAGAGGAATTTGAAAGAAGTTGCTTCTACCTTTCATGGATGATTTTGTTGATTTTTAGAATTCACCAATCTAGCTTCTTGTAAGAAAATGTATGATTCATGTGAAGAGCTCAAAATGTGAATATTAACAGAAGTTTCTACAAAATGTATTCCAATCCTCAAGAATGACTTTAGTCTTCCATGGTGAAATAACTCTACAT
>RJWM01049264.1:0-11182 GCA_004363535.1 Dasyprocta punctata
CAGCAGGTCAGCAAGGCCAGGTGCTGGCTGTATAGGGAGAGACCGGCTGACAGCCAAAGAATGGTTCACCTTGCTCACCTGATGATCATGAGACTCGTATGCCACAGTGCTTTTTGCTGACAGTCACATGGACTGTAATTATTGCCTCACGACTCCCCCGCTCCCTGGCCTTCTCAGTAATTCTTCCATTCTCACTCCTTCCAGGCTGGTAATCATTGTTCAGATGATTAGTTGCTGCCCAGGCCTTAGTGAAAAACTTTCCCTCACTATTGTCCTGTAAAAAATTCAACGTTGTGCCCATTGCAAGGACTTCTCTGGCTTTTAGAGCCACCACTAAGTGGGGCTGTAAGGGTTGCATCGGTCTCCTGTTGTTTCAGGTTATTGTGCGGAATCTCCTGCAAACTAGATGCAATATTTTCCAGGTCAGCCAGTCCTAGGGAGCCACCCATGAGGCCATGGAAGATGGCAATGTAGCAGGAGGTGGAGCACTGGTATCATACAGCGTCTTCTCCAGTGATTTACAGGTACTTTCAGGACTTACTTATATGGATTCCATTTCCACTAACTTTATGACTCCCTGGATTAGGGTACAGTCAACTCATCCTAATATCTCTAGTGACCTCTAAAGTCCCAAGGCTGGATGTATCTGTGGGTGGGCTAATAGCAAGTTAGAAGCTATTTTTTGGGAAAAGAAAATTAATAATCAAAGAGGACATAGTTTGATTCATGACTCCAGGAACATTTTAGGGCTTTTCATTGGTTTCACAAGGTATTGTTCCTTAAAGTACTTGGAGTAGCATGGATCAGCTGGGTTGCAGGGGCTGAGGGTGAAGTTCAGCTAGCTACAGAGCCTTCTCTTGCCCAGAGCTTTCAGGATCGAGTTCCACAGCCACAGTATGGTAACATGGGAACTCCTGAATCTTCCATGACCAGGAAGCCAGCTGTCAATTTGAGAAGTCAATTTTGTAACTGCTAACTCCAGAGCTGTGCTTCTCTTGCCATGTTTTGGAATCTAGTGTCATCAGGAATCTGCTTTGATCAGGAAGCCAAAGCAATCAGAAATAGCTGTGAATGGAAAACTACCGTGACAAAACCAGACACATCCAAGATGTCTTCCCAGAGAAACTGCAGAAGCGGCAGAGGCTTGTCTGACTCACTTCTGCCTTCCAAACCCAGCATGAGCACCTATTGACAGACACTGAACCTGTCACTACCAGTGTTAGTTTTCTAGGGATGTCATTAAAAAATATCACAGATTCAGTGTTGAAATAGGAGTTAAAGCCCCGGGTACATAAGACTGGGTTCAGTGCACCCATTCCTTACTTTTCTACTGTAAATTGATTATGATGACTTTGACTTCAGTCATTTGAGCCAAAATTCCTGTGGCAGTGAAATGGAGCAAGAATCAACTGATACAGACACAGGGAATGAAGACCTCCTTGATTCAGATGATAAAGAAAACAGAAAAGTGAGTACATCTTTGACATATTTGTGAATTGGCCATGCAATCAAATGGAACAATCCAGTGTTAGAAGTAGATCCAAAAATATAGTGAGAGTCTTGGCAGGGTGAAAGGTATTGAAAAGAATGCGAGCACTGCCATTTCATGCTGGAAATGGTGACAAACAGCATCCTACAAGATGCTGTGAAATACAGAAAGACTGAAATGCAAGTCACCTTTGGTCCTTGTAGGTGTAAAGACTTATTACACTTTCAGTTTAGACTTTTTTTATTATTAAGTTTATTGGTACAATTTAGATATACATAATGATCACATTCATCATAGGAAATTTATACCTGTGCATGATGTATCTTTGCTCCTCTTTTATTCTCATTCCCCTCTACTCCCTTCAATTTCTTTTCCCCTCCTTATTTACATAGCTTTATTTCCATTTTATCCTTTTTTCTCATTTTTTCTTTTCCCTACTCCCTCAGTTCCCCTTTCCTTTTGAAAAATTTTTTCCTGTTTCACATTTTGGTTCTTATTTATACTTTCAGTTTGTCACATCAGAGAGACAATGCAATATTTACACAGCATGTACAATTGATTTCACGTAAGAATATGGGCTCAAGGTGAATCCATTTAGTGAGAAATGTCTCGAGTTTATTCCTCTTTATGGCTGAGTAGTACTCCATTGTATAAAAAAACCCTGTATCTTCTTTATCCATTAATTAGTTGATGGGCATTTGGGCTCTTTCCAAGATTTAGCTACTGTAAAGTGTACTGCTATAAACATGGGTGTACATATATCGCTGAGGTATGATGCTTTTAATAGTTTTGGGAAGATACCAAGAAGGAGAATAGCTGAGTCAAATGGGACCTCTAGTCCCAGTTTTTTGAGGAATCTCCACAATGATTTCCATGGTGGTTGCACCAGTATAAACTCACACCAACAGTGGACAAGGGTTCCTTTTTCCCCACAGCCCTACCAGTTGTGTGTTTTTTTTAGGGTTCTGTTTTTTTTTTTTTTTTGGTACCTGGGATTGAACTCACGACCTCTCACTTGCCAGGCAGGCGCTTATGCCACTGAGCTAAACCCCTGGCCCAGCATTTTTTATTGGTTGATTTTTTGATGATAGTTATTCTTTTAGAAGTGAGATGAAATTTCAGAGTTGTTTTAATCTGCATCTCTCAAATGACCAGTGATGCTGAACATTTTTCATGTATTTATTTGTCATTTGTACTTCATCTGAGAAGTGTGTGTTCATCTCAGATGCCCATTTTTTGATTGAGTCTTTAAATTTGGGGGGAGGTTTGATTTTTTCAATTCTTTATAGGTTTTAGATATCAGTCATCTGTCTGAGGAACAACTGGTTAAGATTTTTTTCCCATTCAATGGATTGGCTTTTTTATCGGTGATTGCTTTTGCTGTGCAAAAGCTTTTTAATAAGATGAGATCCCAGTCATTGATTCTTTGTAGTATTTCTTGTGCAGTCAGGGTTTTGCTCATGAAGTTTTTATTTGCAACGATCTTCAAGAGTTCTACCTATTCTCTTTCCCAGTAGATTTAGTATATCTGTTTCAATATTTAGATAGTTGATCAATTTTGATTTTAGTTTAGTGCATGGTGATAGATATGGGCCTACTTTTAGTCTTCAGCATGTGGAAAACCAGTTTTCTAGCACAATTTATTAAAGAAGCTATCTTTCTTCCAGTGAGTGTGTTTAGTCCCTTTGTTAAAGATAAGGTGGCTGAGTGTGTTTGGAGTTGTTTCTGAATCTTCTAATCTGTTCCATTGATCCTCGGGTCTTTTTGGTTTTTTTTTGTTTTTTGTTTTTTTTTTTGCCAGTACCCTGCTGTTTTTATCACAGTAGCTCTGTAGTATAATTTCAAGTCAGAGATTGTGAGGCCCCTTGCCTTTTCCCTGTTGCCCAGAATTATTTTTGCTTTTTAGTTCTCTTCTGGTTCCAAAATGAATTTTAGGAATGCTTTCTCTAGTTCTGAAGCATGCTAATGGTATTTTGATTGGAATTGCATTAAATCTGTATAACAATTTTGGGAGTGTGGCCATTTTTACTATATAGGTTCTTCCTACCCAAGAGCAAGTTATGTCTTTCCATTATCTGATAGCCTCTTTGGTATCCCTTTTCAGAGTACTGTAGTTTTCAATGTAGAAATCTTTTACTTCCTTTGTTAGACTGATTTGTAAGTATTTCATTTCTTTAGGTGCTATTATGAAAGGCATGGTTTCCCCAATTTCTTTCTCAGTGACTTTGTTATTTTTGTACAGGAATGCTATTGGGAAAAATTTTTTAATTTTAATTTTTTTTATTTTAAAGATAGTAAAGTACAACAGAACATAACAGAATAAAGTCAATCAAAACAAAGCAGTAGGACTGGTACAGAACTTTGAAGACCAATAATGTGAGTACAATAGCTACAATAGCATACCTTGCCATTTTCAGATTAGCTGACCATTCCTACAGGTGTAGTAGAATTGAACCAGAAACAAAACAATACAAAGCCAATAAAAACAGAATATAAAATAAAGGGAAAAAAAAGAAAAATACTAACGATCAGAGTAAAGCAAAATGGTGAGAACCACATTGGTCCTAGAAGACAAGACAGAAGAGAGTCCCCCGTGTCTGCAACATTGCCTACTGTCATCATGCAAAGAGACATTCAGGGTGCCGATCAGAGGCCTGCAAAATCTACAAAAAAACACTAGCGTTTAGTTGCTTTATGTACCTTAGTTGCCACCAATTTAGCCAGACCTCAGAGCCAGCAGCTTGCTTACGGGGGGGGGGAGGGGGGATGTCCTTGATTCCGAGCCCACGTGCCAGTGCCGCGTGGTCCTAGAGAGTTGGGGCCCAGTTGGACCCATTCTGGTTCTCCTCCAGGGTGGCGGAGCCCCCAACCCGGAAGGCGGATTAGTTCTCCCTTGATGTGAGCTGGCGCCGCGCGGTCCCCTGTACAGGAATGGTATTGATTTTTGGGTGTTGACTTTGTATCCAGCTATATGACTGAATTTGGTTATTAAATTCAAAAGTCTTTTGGTAAAGTTTTCAGGGTCTTCTATGAAAAGCATCATGTCAATCACAAAAAAATGGTAATTTAACTTCTTCCTTTCCTACCCTTATTAATATTTTTAATTCTCTTGTCTAATTGTTCTGGCTAGTGTTTCCAGAGCTAAGTTGAATAAAAGTGATGATAGTGAATATCCTTGTCTTGCTCCTGATCTTAGAGTGAAAGCTTTCAGTTTTTGACCATTTTAGTATGATGTTGGCTATTGGTTTGTCATAGATGGCTTTTATTACATTGAGTTAAGGTCCAACAATAGGTTTTTTTTTTTTTTAATCATGAATGGGTATTGGATTTTGCCGAATGCTTTTTCTGCATCTATTGTGATGATCATGTGATTTTTGTCTTTGACTCTGTTGATATGGTGTGTTACATTTTTTGATTTGCATATGATGAAACATACCTGCATTCATTTTGTTGATATTTTATGTTCCTGTTAGTTACATGCTGTACACTACAATAAGAACATCCTGATGAAGCAATGAAACCACTGAGATGTCAAGTATGTCCTACAAAAAGGCCAGGAAAGCAAAACACACGCGCTGTCAGTATGAGCAGTGTGTGAATAGACTGTGCTGTTGTTGTGTGCACAGGCTACCTTAGGTGTGATAACTGAAGTGAAGATTTTTTTGTAAAGTACTATTGGTATTGTCATTGTACTTCATATAAGAATTTATTGGTGTTGCTTTTTTAGACTCAGTACACCAAAAAATAGTTGATGTTGAAAATTTTGATGCTTTTTTATAAACAGTAAATATTAAAAATTCGATAGTTTATTTTTGTGATATTTTTCCTGTTATATACTCATTGTTTAATAGAATGAAAATCTTAAAATTAACAATTCATCAATAGAAATATTCTAAAAAATAAATGTCGAGCTGACAGACCCATGTTTATGCACCTTGATGACAAAATCGATCTTATGCCCTAAGGATATTTCTTTACAGTTTTGGAGGCTGGAAGTCCAAGGTGAATGTGGCAGCAGATTTGGTCTCTCCTGAGACTTTTCTCCTTGGTTTGAAATGGCTGCCTTCTCACTGTCTTTATAAGGCCTTTATTTGTGTGCTTGAACCCCTGGAGTTGCTTTTCCTTGTTCTCAGGGCCTCAATCCTGTTGGATTAGGGCCCCTTCCTTATGCTCTCATTTACTCCGATCACCTCTGTAGGAGCCCTGTCTCTAAGTACAGTCATACTAGAGTTTAGAACTTCAATGTGTGGCTTTTCTGGAACACGGTTTGGTCAATAATTATATCCCAGTTGCAGATAAATCTAAAAAGTTTAACATTTACCTTTCTACACTCTACAGCAATGTGAAATCTGAAGGCATATTTCAGGCCAATACTCTTCATTTAACTGATACATCGTCAAGGAGTAGCTCTGTCCTTGGCTGGAGATCTCTGCAGCTACATGTGGGAAACAAGACTGTTTAGTGCTAGACAGTGGCGCCTGCTTGGGGAATGGGTGCTGAGCATGGATGTGATGCAAAGGAGCTTCATTTTTTCTGGGCTCAGAGAAATATTTATGCAACCTAAGAATGTCCTCTAGGGAGCAGTGTGTACCCTAACCATTCCTCCTCACTCTCTGAGATCAGAGAAGAAGTGGGCTGGCAGCTGCCCAAATGTCTTCTCACAGTGAATCATGGACCAGAACACTTGTGCTAACCGAGCTTCAGGAGCAAGCCCTCAATCCCATGGTTTCTTCACCAATGCTTCTCAGGTTGTCTGGTTTCAGGACTCCTCTGTACTCTCAAGATCACCTGGCACTCCAAAACCCTCTGTTTATTCTGTGGATTATGGCTATTGGTAACTACTGTATGAGACATTAAAACTAAGAATTTTAAGGAATGCTTTTGACTTCATTGAAGCATAGCAATATATGTATTACACGCCCATATATTTTTATGAAAAATATTTCTGGCTTCAAAACAAGGTGTTCAATGAAAAGAATACAATTGTGTTATAGTTTTGCAAATGTCTTTAATGTCTGACTTGCTAGGAGATATATCCGACCTCATACTGGCTATAGCTGTCCTTCTGTTGCAATGTCAGGTTGCTTCCAGAAAACTCCAGAGTGTGCTTAGGACGAAATGGGGAAGGGGAGCAGGTATCATAGTTGTCTCTTCCCCTCCCCCAGCCTTGATTGAATCCATAGCTTTACACATGCCAGGCAAGTTCTCTAAACAACATCCTCAGCTTTTTCAAAAATTTTTATTTTGAGGCAGGGTCCTGCTAATTTGCTCAGGCTAACCTCAGACTTGAGATCTTTCTGCCTTAGCTTCCTGAGCAGCTAGGATTATAGAAGAGTGCTATTGTGTTTTATTATAGAACTAATGTCTTTGTTTTATTATGAAAATACTTTTGACCTTACAGATCCCTTTAAAATGCTATCAGGGATCTTCAGAGGATAAACCTAGATCACACTTTAAAAATCAGTGCTCTAAGCCAATGTGCAAATTTTCACAAGGGTTGACTTTAGTTTATGTGCTACCTAACAGGGGAGCTCTATGGTAAACAGCAACATCTACAGCTTTTGAGCAGTGCATATATTTTATGATAATGAAATGGCTAGACACATGGGGAAGTTTAGGGGGGTCATAAAAAGAATCAAAACCCAGTGACTAGGCAGTGAAATATCCATGACTGAGATTCAAAAAGAAAACTGAAACTCTCGCTACATAACACTGAAGATCCCAAATATGGGCACAAAAAGAAAGCAGCACATCAGTGAGCCAAAGTGACAGCCAAGGAGTGCTCTGTTAGAAAATATGGAAAGAGAAGCCAAAGGGCAGGCAAGAGGGTGGCGAGGACTGTCAGCTCAGGCTTGTGGCATGAGCAAGCAGAGAGGGTTTCCTCTTCTATTTTGTTTTACGAATCAGAATCTGTAAGGGGAGGGGCATTTGGAGAGAACTCAATGACATCATTTTACATGGAGGTCACCGAGGCCCTGCTCAAGTCCACACACCTCTTCTTCCTGCAAGGCCGCACAGGTGGGTCAGTGGAGCACAATGAACAGCCCCTCCGTCCCTCTCCATTTCTCCCTATTCATATCCTCATATGCATGCAACATACACACAGGCTTATATGCATAAACCACTTTCTTTCCAAATTTCCTCTTGACAAAGGCTAGAGAAATCTGTGCTACTTGCTTGATGATTTCTGTTACCTCCTCTGCATCCAAAACATGGGTGAAGCACCAGCAATTGCAGTTTCCAGTCTGTAGGAAACTGTGGTGGCAAACACAGTCCTTTCTCTCTAGAGAGAAATCAAGTGCTGGGCTCTGTGCCTAGTGCTTTAAATGGATGAACAGGATCCAGATCTAGTAGCGTGTGCTCAGACAACCGCAAGAGGGCAACATCTAAGGGACCAGAGAGGATCCCTAAGACCTTTCAGAAAGTACCAGAAGCTTCCCAGGAAAATGTGCTAACCTGTGAGTAGAACAGCCAAAATGTTTTCCTTTTAAATGGCAAGCATGCTAGGAAATTTAGAGTGCCTGAATAGGGCTTGCAGTTACTCCTTTTGGAAATGTATCTGTTATGTCTGATACGCCTTATTTTCAACAGAGCGTAACTTGTCTCTTTGGTGACTTACACTGTCTGCCTTCTGCAGAATTTGAAATGAGACCTTAGGCTTCATCTTTCCATTTCTAAAACGTGGACTGCCTGTCAGATTTGACCATGATGTCCTGGATTTTTAATGCCCAGTGCATCAGTCAAATGCCCTGCTGTGCCCTCCTGGACTAAAGGACCAGGCTGGCCTGTTGGAGGGGAAGAGCCCATCAGAAGTCTCTGACATTCCTGGATCAGAGGACAGCTAAAACTTCCCAGCTTCCAGGATCTCTGATCAAATCCAACCTGGGGACAGCACAGCAGTCTCACAAATCTGGGAACACACATGAAACCCACACCCACTTTTCAGAGCGCTCTCTGGGATGACTGGGGCTAGATGCTCAGGACTTCTTGCCCACTAGCATTGCTGGGCTCTCAGGTTGACTTTTTTTTTTTTCCTCTTGAGACAGGATCTTGCTACATAGTTCAGGCTGGCCTTGAACTCATTTTCTAACCCAGGCTGGCCTTGAATGCATGGCAATCCTCCTGCTCCTGCCTCCTGGATGCCGGCATTACAGGCATGTACTACCATGCCCAGCAGCTCAGAATGAGTTCTAAAGCCCCTTCTAGAAGATTTGTTGGTGCATCTTGGGGTCCTGAATGGAATGCTGCAATATTGATAGCAAATGTGTGTCTTTGGAACTATGGCAAGATAAGGATAGAGTGATTTGGTGGCACCCACTATGACAGAGAGAGAGGTTGAAGGGAGAGTTACCCAACCAAGTCATTCTCCCCAGTGTGGACCCCAGACCACCAGCAGTTCATCACTTGCAGAGTCATTAGAAACACCATTTCTCTATCCCACTTCCCCAGCCCTCAACCTTTACCCCCCACCCCACTCTTACCTCTGGCATGGGAAATTCTGGGCTTGGGGCCCAACTACCTGTGCTCCCCCAGGTAATCTGGTGCTTGCTCAAGTGTGAGAATCAGCAAAGTAACACTTGAGGGGAAGTGTGCATGGTTGCAAAGCCAAGCAATGTTTGGAGTATAGAGGAAATGAGAGTGAGAATATAGAATAGGAATAAAAAACAGAGAAGGAAAACTCACAAGCAAGCATAGGAAGCCCTTTGTCTGCTCCTGCCTGGGTGTGAGAAGCGATCATTGCACCTGCCTTGGGGTATTAGCAGCAACTTAATATCTAGCTAGAGCTTCCCATCCCACTGCTTCAAATTTATTTGACTAAAAACAACTTTTGTGATAGTGACCTTTCATTCAGCTAATGCTACTCTCCTCAATTCCTCCTAAGCACACAGAGGAAGGCTGACAAAAACCCGTAGAGTCTGCTAAATACCAAAGCTTTCCCAAACACTATGTACTTTTCAGAGAGTTTCTTTTTATTGGAATTTTAGATTATTGAAAGGTTATCTGCCTTCTGTTCCAAGAGGGATTACAATAAAACACAAAAGAGGAGAACACACTGTGATGTGTGGTGTGTGCTTTCCTCACTCAGCTGGCCGTCCTCATCTGACCACGTCGAGGGCAGCCACCCGGAAGGTGCCCACGCCCTTCCCGGAAATATCACAGTGATGGAAGGGCTGAAGCTGATGTGGATGGCTGGGGAACAGCTCTTCCCAGGGTCAGAAAGTTCTCTGGCATCCTCCTGAGGATCTGAATGCTTCCAGATTCCTGCAGCTTGGCTGCTGGAGTTCCATGTGGAACTCTTGCTTCAGTTTCCCTTTCTGGGAAATGACATTAAGACCATAGGTGGTTAGCCTTTGTGCCCCTTATGCCCTTCTAGTCCTTCTGGGTTCTATATTGTGTTGGAACTATCTCCGCTCCTTGAGTTTCTTTTCTCTCATCCATCTAGTTTGCGGTGTTTCATGATCTTTAACTTTCATTTCATCCAGCAAGACAGTTGCTTCCTTTGTTTTCACCAAGTCTATGCTTTGGGTTAAAGTTGACTTGGAAGGGTCAGAAGACTAGATTTTTAATCTTTAAGTAAATCAGTTGCATCTGGCCTCAAGTGTCTCCACTGCACATGCTTACCGTGTACTAGACAAGATCATCACATTCAATCCTCCCAGTAAATCTTAGAAATAGGTATCAAATAGCTGGGCATGGTGGTTTATACCTGTAGTCTCAGCACTTGGGAGGCTGAGTCATGAGGATTACTGCAAGTTTGAGGCCAGTCAGGGCTTCATAGTGAGTTC
Source organism: Dasyprocta punctata (assembly GCA_004363535.1). NCBI lineage: Eukaryota > Metazoa > Chordata > Mammalia > Rodentia > Dasyproctidae > Dasyprocta > Dasyprocta punctata. Next base: position 10,276 of record RJWM01049264.1, read on the forward strand.
AGGTTTAGCCTGGACTATATAACGAGACCATGTCTCATAAAAGGAAGACAGAGAGAGAGAGAACTAGGTAACTAGGTAGCAAACTACCTTGTTAAGTGGACACAACTGATACCTCTGTTTTACAGTTGAAAGAAGCTCAGAGCAGTTGAGCTCCCAGGATCCGAGGTGGTAAATAGTAGAGCTGGGACTGCAGTTCGGCAGTGTGACCCCAGCGTTGTGCTCGCAACACTGCTTTGTCCTAACAGTGGCTTTTTTTGCCTTGCACTTTTGTTTTAAGAAGGAAATGGAACAAAATCTGTAAGTACCTTTCAAAAAGGTTAAACTGCCATGTGAAGGAAAGGAAGTATGCTGTCTTTCTCAAGCTGTGTTTTTCAGAGACAAGTGTGCTGGATTTTCCAATTTCAGTCACCCCTGTCCAACTGCAGTTTCCAATTCAGGTGTCTGGGAAATTTGCTTAACCAAAATAGGCTGATAAGATGGAACAAAAAGCAAAACAATTTAAAAAATCTGAAGCACTATTTCACAAACAGGAGCTGTCAATGAGCAGGGGGCTGGTAAAGTCCAGGAGATGGGACAGGTCTGCCTTTCCCTCCATAGTCACACATATCCCCTTACTGAACCAGGGTGAGGACTCAGGGACACACCAGTGTTGCTGCTGCAATCCCACTGGAATCTAACTCTGGGGGTCTCAGCAAATGCTGTCTTCTCTTCCACTTGTAGTTCTCTGGTCTCTATTTTCATTTCTCTTTTTCTCTCTACAATTCTCCTGTTCACCTTCTCTCTTTTTCTCCCCTCTTTGTGGCAAAGATTGGTCTCTTTTCTCTCAACTGTAAAATATGACTATTAGTTGTGCCTACTTGATAATGTTGTTTGGTACCTATTTCTAACATCCTTTTTCTTCCTTAGT
>RJWM01049265.1:0-11181 GCA_004363535.1 Dasyprocta punctata
TTTTTTTTTTTTTTTTTTTTTTTTTTTTTTTTTTTTTTTTTTTTTTTTTTTTTTTTTTTTTTTTTTTTTTGTACTGGGAATCAAACTCAGGACCTTGCACTTTCCAGGCCAGCACTGTGCAGCTGAGCTATATCCCCAATCCAATACTTCCTGTCTGAGTGGGGTTTTGTTCAAAAAGTTTTTTACTGAACCTGTTTTTGAGTGTTTTACCTATTTCGTCTTTCACCAGAGCATTTCTGTTTTTATATTAAGATCCTTGCTCCGTTTTCATTTTAGTTTAGTGCATGATGAGAGAAATGAATCTGGCTTCAGTCTTGGACATGTGGAAAGCCAGTTTTCCCAGCTTACTAAGATGGCTATCTCTCTTCAAGTGAAGGTGACACAGATGGCTGTTTTGTCAAAGATTAGGTAACTAAGTGTGATTGGTGTTACTTCTGCATCTCGTACTGTATTCATGGACCCTCAGGTGTGCTTCTTTGCCATTATCTTGCTGTTTTCATTATAATAGCTTTGCAGTATAATTTCAAATCAGGGATTGTGATGTCTCCTCCCTTACACTTGTTGCCAAGAATTGCTTTTGCTATTCTAGTTACATATGAATTTTAGAATTGTTTTCTCTAGTTCTGTGAAGTATGCCATTGGTGCATTGATTCAAATTGCAGTAAATTTGTAAAACAGTTTTGAAACTATGGCCATTTTCACTATATGATTCCACCTATACAAGATTAGGGGATGTCTTTCTGTTTTCTGATCTCTTCTGCAATTTCCCTCATCAGAGTACTGTAGTTTACTGTATAAAGTTCTACACTTCTTTTGATGGATCGCTTCCAAATTATTTCACTTTCTTGATGCTATTGTGAATGGTGTCGTTTTCTTGATTTCTCTCTTGGTGAGTTTGTTATTCATGTACATAAATGCTATTAATTTTTGAATAATGATTTTGTATCCTACTACACTACTAAATTTGGCTAATAATTCTAAGTCTTTTGCTAGAGTTTTGTGGGGTCTTCTGTGTAGCATATTGTGTCATCAGCCAATAATGATAATTTAGCTTCTTTATTTCTTACCCATATTCCTTTTATTTCTTTCTCTTGTCTAATTACTCTGGATAATATATTAACGCCCAGAGCTATGTTTGACAGGTGTGATAATGGTAGGTAGGCATCCTTGTTTCATTCCTAATTTTAGAATGAAAGCTTTTAGCTTTTGACCATTTAGTATAATGTTGTCTCTTGATTTGTTATGGGTGGCTTTTATCAGATTGAGATAATTCCAATTTTCTGTAAGATTTTTATTATGAATGAGTGTTGATTTTTGTGAAATACTTTTTCTTCATCTATTGATATGGTAGTATTTTTATCCTTAGTTCTGTTAATGGGTTGAATTACATTTATTGATTTGCTTATGTTGAACCATTCCTTCATCATTGGCATGAATCCTACTCAGTTATTGTATATTATCTTTTTGATGATTTGCTGCATTCTGTTTTCTAGTATCCTACTGAGGATTTTTTGTATCAATGTTCATTAAGGAGACTGACCTGTAGTTTTGTTTTTTTCAGATTGGATTCATCTCTGGTTTTGTTTTTAGGGTAATGCTTCCATGCATGACTTTGGGAGTATTGCTTTCATTTGTATTTCATTAAAGAGTTTGAAGAGTAGTGGTATTAGATCTTCTTTAAAGTTCTTGTGGAAATCAATAGTGAATTAGACACAATGTCCCTTTTCTTTGCTGGTAATTTTGTATTATCTTTTCAATTTCATTGACTCATATAGGATCATTTAGAATTTTTATATCTTCTTGATTCAGTTTTGGTAATTTTTATTAATCTGGGAATCTGTCTGTTTCCCATCTTATTAGAGTCAAGATTATCAAGTAGGTACTTACGATCTTCTAGATTTCTTCAAGACTCATTATGCTTTTGTATCCTTTTTTACTAATTACATAGATGTTTATCTTTTTTAATTTTTTTGTAAAGTTGGCTAGTTTTGTCGATTTTATTTAATCTTTCAAATAAACAGCTCTTCAATTCATTGATTGTATCATTTCCTTTGTTTCAATTTCATTAATTTATTCTCAAATTTTATAATTTATTTCCTCTTATAAGTTGGGATTTAACTTGCTTTTTTTCTTCTAGAACCTTTACATCCAGCATTCGGTTATTTATTTGAGCTCACTGTGTTTTTCTGATGTGGTGATTCACAGCTATAAATTTCCTTCATAGGCCTGATTTCATTGTGTCTCATAATTCCAATATGCCATATCTAGACTATTGTTTAATTGTAGATACTTTTTAAACTCTTCTTTAATTTCATTTGTGACCCATTGGTTCTTCAGGAGGCTGTTGTTTAATTTCCATGTGTTTATGTAGCTTTTGTGGCTTCTTTTTCATTTAATTCCAATTTTATTGTTCTGTGGTGTGATAATATGTGTGGCATAATTTGTTTTTCCCTTCATGCACTTATACATATTCTATGAGCTAGTGCATTGTGTACTTTGGAGAAAGTGCCGTGCTATGCTGAGAAGAATATGGATTATGTTGTTAAATGGAACACTGTAGATATCCATTAAGTCCGTTTGTTCAAAGATTTGTTTCAGCTCTGATATTCTTTGTCAATTTTTGTCCAATTGATCTGTGTATTTGTGACAGTGGGACATTGAGGTCCCCTGTTACAATTGTGTTGGTGTATACCATCTGATTTTTCCTATCCATTATTGTTCATTTTATATAGTTGGTTGCATCTGTATTCATTGCATAGATATTTATGATTGTTGTCTTTTCCTCCTGCACTGTTATCTTAAGAAGAATGTAGAGATTTTCTTTGTCTTTTCTAATCAGCGTTATGTAAAATTACAAGCAGCAAATAAATGTATGAAAAAAATGTTCAATAATTCCAGTCATCCTAGAGATGCAAATGAAAACAAAATCAAGATTTTCTCTCATGCCAGCAAGAATGGATATCATCAAGAAATCAACAAATAACAGATGCTGGTCAGGTTGTGAGGAAATAAGAACCCTTCTTTGTTGCTCTTGGAATTATAAATTGGTACAACCACTATTTAAATTAGTATGCAGATTCCTAAAAAGATTAGTAATATACATTTCATTTGACCCAACTGTGCCGCATCTAGGTATCTTCCCAAAAGAGTTAGAAGTATCATGCTACACTGATAAATGCATATCCATGTTTGTAGCAGCATAATTTATATTGGTTAAACTTGAAAACACCTCATATGCACATCAACAGATGAATGAATAAAAAATGTTTTATTTATATATAATGGAATACTGCTCTGTCATAAAGAAGGAAAAACTTAGTCATTCCTTAGGATGTACCTCAAGACTATAATTTTACCTGAAATAAATAAGGAACACAAGTTTAAGTATTTCATTGTTTCTTTTATGTGAGAAACCCAAAGAGTAAATAAGGAGCACAACTGAGAATGGAAATTGAAAATTGGAAAGAACATGATCGGATGCAAAGACGAAGAAGGGACTAAGGAGTGGGAGCTAAGAAAGTGAAATAAAAACCAATAGAAGATGAAAGGGAAAAGATAGAAACAGAACTTTTGCAAATATGAAGGGAAAGATAGGTTTAAGGAAGGGGAAAAGAATAAGAAAAACAGAGTGGCATGTGCCAGTAACTCAGTTTCTCTAGGACAAAATGCCAAGAGTCTAGAAAACAACAGCCTAGAGAGGAACCAAAGTGAGTGCAGGGCACACAGGAGTCACAAGAGATCTCACAGAGGAGAAGCAAAAAAAAAAAAAATAGATTTATTGTTACAGAAGAAATAGCTCACTGCTCCAAATCTGAGTCAATGCAATGTGGCAAAAACAGCTGTGCAGCCAACTTGGCAGGGAGAAGGCAAAAACTACTTTGTTGCTCATTGTGAAACAGACCTAACCTGGACTGGGAGACTTTTATGCAGATGGAAGCAGCAGTGACAACACAAGACACTGTTTCTCAGCCGGGTCTCCAGAGTCAGCAGCTGGTGAGCAGAGCCCTAGTACAGTCCTATGGAGGAGTAGCAGTGGGTATATGGAGTCACCATTTTATTTCAAAGGTCTGGGGGCTCAAACTGCAACAGAAAAACAGCCCCTGCGTAGCTTCACTACCAACATCCTGGAGTGAAATAAGAGAAGGCTGTGTTTTCACAGTGGACTGCTGGTAGTTGGACAGCAGACTGGGGTGAATTCTTCTGAGAAGTAGGAGCTGGGATCATATAGACTGTTCTAGTGGCTTCCAAAAGCCAGTCTTTGCTCTGGCTAGAGGATGAGAAATGTTGCCCTATACTGTGACAACAGCCCAAGCAGACAACAGGCCTTGACCTATGATGGGACAAGGGCACCCTCGTGCCCAGTGTCCAGTGGCACAAGCAGGCAAGTGGCCTTAACTAGAAGCAAAACCCTATGACCAAGGCATAAGAGGAGTCCATTGTGTGTCCAATATCAGCCCTGTGCTAAGCAGTAATCCCACTGCAGACTTCGCAGAGTTCGTAGTACAGATCGTGGCTCTGACTTGGACACTAACATGGAACTGTGGTCAGCAGAGTAATATATTTTCTTTTCTCTTTTTCTTTATTTGATTATTTCGTTTTCCTCATTATAGTCATTTTTTTCTTTATTGAGGGGTTGCTTAGCTTTTGACATTTATAATTCAGTTTATTTTGTCAATCATGTTTCTCTATTTCCTCAAATGCATTTTTTATATATATTTTCATGTGAAAGAACATTGTCCCTGGTCTTTCTGGTCTGCCTGGATATTCTTTGGCTCTCTCCTTCATAATTTCTCTCCTGTCCTCTTCTCCAGCTTCTCAAACTCATGTGATCATTCTTTGTCCTTCAGTCTTGCTTCTCTACTATATTTCTCTTCAGGCATCTCTCTGTTTTGTCTGTCATCTCTCTTAAATTCCTCTCCCTCAGAGGATAAAATCACTCTACCAAGAGGAATTTCACTGCACACATGTTCATGGCTGATATTAGATGCTGTTACATAGCTACATATCTTGCTCCTATGATTAGAAATATCAAAGTAGCAGTTACCACAGTTTGTCAGTTTCAAGGTTGTGCTTCATAATACTGTTATTAGATAACTATATTAATTTGGCCAGGATGTCATACCTGTTGTAATCAGTTATTCAGCTGTGTAGGACAACACTGTGGCTGTCTGGAGTCATAACCACCCGCATAGTCCAGGAGCAAAGGACTGGGTGCTGAGCCACAAACTACAGAAACTTCTCATCCTTAACAAAGTGGGAAGATAGGATCTTGGGACAGACACAAACATTAAGAGCTCCCTACATCTAGAAGACATCCTGGAGGGACAGACATTTCCTAGGAGAGCCTTGATACCAATGAAAAAGCTATGTAGTGTAAGACAAATATAACAACAACACAGAAAAAAAAATTAAAATAGACAATTAGAAAATGACAAGATGAAGAAGAAAAATGCAACCCCACACCTTCAGTCCACCCAGGACTAACTGGGAGAGGAAACCAGAAGATGCTCACCTGAATTTTCTGGAATAGTAGCAACAGAATTAAAAAAAAGTTAGATGCATGAGGCTATAGAGTAAATCGGATCAGAAACAGTATTTTGGGTTGAAAATAAGGGATGATGACCATGATGAAGGACTTGCTCAGAAAATCTAGAGTAGACATAGATTAAAAGCAGAATCATATGGAAATGATGAAAATCATAAATGTCTAAAATATAAATGAAATGGAATCTATGAAACATCTTCAAACATCTTCAAACATATATGCGGAAGATCAAAAACTCTTTTGAAAGTATGCACAACTGACTGAGCAAAAGTAAGGATAAAATATCAGATCAAGAAGACATGATTGTGACTATTGATGAAGAACAAAAAGATATCTTAAAAATAGCAAGAGATATGAAAAATCTGTCTAAGAGTTGTAAGGTGATGCAAAGAAGAACAGCATAAAATATATTGGAGTCAATGAGAAAAACAGAGACTGCATAAACAGTATAATAATACCATATTCACAGAAGTAATGGCAGAAACTACCCAAGTCTTTAAAAAGAATTTGACAAACAGATAAGTAAGGCATATAGAAATCCAATGAGCCTTGACAAAAAATAAATTTGCATCAATCTATGTTATAATCAAGATTCCAGAAATCCAGGACAAGAAAAGAATATTAAAAACTCTTAGAGAAAATAAATAAATCACCTATAATAGAAAGCTTACTGAATCACAGGGGGCTTCTCCACACAAACTCTTAAGTCAAGGGAAGGTGGAGAGAAGTATTTGAAGTACTGAAAGAAAAGAAAACACCTCCAAACCAGATTAGTGCTACCTGAAAAATTATCTACCAAAATCTCTGGAGATATATGATACTTCCATGACAAAAACAGCTGAAGAAATCCATAACCACAAAACCAGCTCTCCAAAATATTCTGAAGGATATTTTAGAAAGTGATTAAAAACTCTACAATTCCATGAACACCAATATAAAGAAACCACAAGGTAGAACAAACATATAAACAGAGGAGAAAGACAGGGAACCAACAGCAGGAAAAATAATATGACAAAGATAAGCCAATACGTGTCAGTCATAATTGTCATATAAATGTTCTCAGTTAATGAATCAAATTAAACAGAATGGCATAATGGATCAAGAAACACATTTAAGCCAAAAAGAAATTTATAGATTGAAAGTCAAAGGATGGAAAACAATACTCTTTGCAATAGGAACACACACAAAAAAGCAGGAGTAGCTATTCTGTTTGTAGACAACATGAACTTAAAAGCAAGACTTATCAAAAGAGTAAAAGGAAGTCATTACATACTTGTTAAAGGAAAACTGGAAGAGGCAATAACAATCACAAATATGTATGTAATACACACCAGTGCAACCAATGACATAAACAAATACTAATGGATGTGAAAAATGAAATAAGCATTAGCAGTTGTAATGAAAGACCTCAATCCTCTTCTGACACAAATAAACCAATTATACAACAAAATCAGCAAAAAAATCACAATTGAACCATACTGTGAACAAATGGACTTGGTAAATGTATGCAGTGTTTTACCCAACAACATCAGAATACACATTTTTCTCAGTTGCTCATGGGATGTTCAATAAAATAGATTACATACTAGTTCACAGAATACAATTATGTAACTACAAAGGAATCAAAATTATGCCATGTATATTATTGGACCATAAAGTAACAAAATTTGAAATCAATGGCAAAAGAAACTAAAAAGACTATACAGACACATGGAAATTTAATAACACTTTACTGAAAAACCAGTGGGTCACAGATGAAATTGAAGAAGGCATTAGACAATTTCTACAATTAAATGGCAATGCTGTCACAACATACTGTACTTTATGGGATGATATGAAGGCAGTCCTATGAGATAAATTTATGGAGGTTGCTTCTCATGTCATGAAAGCAGAGTGAGGTCAAATAAACAACCTAATATTGAATCTCACACTTCTAGGAAGAGAAAAGCAAGTCAATCCCAGAGCACATATGAGGGAGGATATTATAAACATCAGAGCATAAAGTATTACAGATTAGATTAAGAAAACAATGCAAAGATCAATGAATCTATGAGATGAGTCTTTGAAAGATCAGATAAAATTCACAAACCCTTGGCCAATCTTATAAAAAATAGGAAACAGAAGATTCAAATCCATGCATTAAGGACTAAAAAAGGTAAAACCAGAACAGATCCTGTAGAAATCCAGAAGATAATACATACTTCTAGAACCTTTGTTGTAATAAGATGGAAAACATAGAATAAATGGACAGGTTCATGAATGTATATGAATTAGCGAAGTTGAATCAAGAAGTTATAAAATTTTTAAATAACCCAGTATCAGTCATTGAAATTGAAAATGTAATTAAAAACCCAGCAACAAAGAGAAATCCAGGTCCTGATATACTCACTACTGAATTCTACAAGAAATTTAGAGATTATCTAGTGTCATTATTCCTCAGATTCTTTAATAAAATTAAAAGGGAAACAATACTACCAAAGTCCTGCAAGCACATATTAGTCTCATAACAAAACTAGAGAAGGAGCCAATCAAACAAGAAAACATCATGCCAGTCTCTCTAGTGAACAAAGATGCAAAAATCCTCAATCAGATATTGTCAAACAGAATGCAGCAAATTATCTAGAAGATTATACAACATGATCAAGTAGGATTCATCCTAGGGATACTGCAGTGGTTCAGTCTACACAAATCAATAAATGTAAAACATAATGTCAACAGAGTCAAAGACAAAAATAACACGATCATCTCGTTAATGCAGAAAAATTATTTGATAAACACCAACAACCACTCATGAAAAACAAACCCTACAGAGAATTGGAATAGATGGTCTTTATCAGTAATCACTGTGGAAATCAGTGTAGAGAGTCGTCAATAAACTAGGATTAGGGTTCTCACTTGACCCAGCTATTCCTTTTCTGGGTATCCTTCCCAAAGAATTAAAAGTATAGCATCAAAAATATATTTGCATGTCCATGTTTATAGCATTACAGTTTGTAATAGCTATCTCTTAAAAACAACCCAAATGCCCAAGAACAGTTGAATGGTAAAAAAGACACTTTTTAAAATACAATGTAGTACTGATTAGCCATAAATAAGGATAAACTTGAACCATTTACAGCTAAATGGATGGCTCTTGAGATCATATTCTTAAGAGAAATAAATCAGACACACCAGTATAGATATTGTACGGTGTCTCTTGTGTGAGAAACTACAAATGTAAATAAGGATGAAAGCACATAATAGATACTGTGAAATAGAAAGAAATTAATCAAAGGAAAGGGAAATGAGTGGTGGGTTGGAGAGAAGAAAGGGAATAAAATAAGAAAAGGAGGATAAAATTGAAACAGTTTCATAAATAAGGATGGGAAGAGGTGTTAAAGGTCAGGGAGGGGAGTCCCCTTAAAACATGAACCAAATCAAACTTCTCCTCCTTTAAATTGTGGTGGCCTGGTGTTGTGTCCCAGAAATGGAAAAGCAAACTAATATATATGACTATAGTTAATAAATTATACAAGAAGGTAGATGAGAGAATTTTGACAGTTATCATCATAAAGAAATGATAAATATTTGAGGAAATAGATATTTTTAACCTGATTTAAACATTGTGTAGTATAGCAAACCATTAGATTTGTCACCATTAATATTATAATTTTACATTTTAATATCAAAATACATTTTTTAAACCTTAACTGAAAACATGCTTTGTTTGAATAATAACACATTTCTTATTAGACCTGCTCAAGCAAAACATATTACTTTTTTGTCTCACTATTGGTCTTAATATTAGTGATTTATTTAACTTTTCAAGCATGTGGCCCAGTGACTTTCTGCTTAAATGAAAGCATAGCACTATTGCATGAATGAGACTGCAATGGCAGAAGTGCTGTTGATTTCTCAGATTCTATGAAGACACATTTCATTTGCTCCCTACACAAAGTGTGAAGTAAAGTCAGAACATTTAGTGGACGCTTAAATTTAAAAAATATAATAAAAAACACATTGCCATTAATCCCCCTCAACATAGACCCCACTGCTTTGAATGTTGTTTAAATGAATCATGCTCACTACTTTCTGAATACTTTTGGAAGACCTCATTCTTGATTGTCTCCATGAAATGGCATTAAATGTACCACGAATGCCGCTAATGAGTGACAGGCAAAAGAAAGGCAGGGTTCTAAAAACATTTTGGGGTATTCTCATCCACCATATACACGAAGTCTGACACCACTCAACTTTTGGCCTTTTCCTAAAGTCAAAAGGACTATGAAATGTAAACATTTTGAATTGATTCAGATATCCAGGCAGTGTTTACTCAAGACACTCACAACTTGGGAACAGCACCAGAGAGGGAGATGGAACATAAATAGTTCCCAAGGTCATGACTTTCTAGTCACACCCAGAAATGTGCTTTACTAATGCCCTGGGTGTTTCCTGAGCTAGTCAGGAGGACACAACTAAGGTTAACTGCCACAGCACCTACTTCACAATAGCGTATTGGAACTTCTGGGCCTTTCTATCTGTGAATTAGTACCTGCCTAGTTTTCAATTTTCCATCATGTTCTAAACTCATATTTTTTTGACCTTGTTTATAAGTAGGACACTTGTACTGAAATTTTCATGTATTTATTAGAGTTTTTTCCTTTTACAAAACTTCCAAAGTCCACACTCAGATGTCACAGATTGGATACAAGTACTGACGACTTATTTTGGTGCAAAAGCGGCTGAATTTTAAATACAATTCTCTAGAGCTAGTACGGACAGTTAAATTGAAGAATTGTCAGATTTGGCAAGACATGAAAGGTAGGCATTCATCAGACTTGACAAAGCATAAAGATGTTACATCATGAAATAATAGTTGCTCCCACAGGAGTTAGGAAAATATTCCATGTTGACTTGGATTTGCTTGTTGTCGCTGAACTTCTTTCTTGTAGTTCTCAAGCAATACTGTGGATTATTCCTGGAATGCAACATTTTGAATTAGGTAGATACTTCATAACCATCCTACGATTTGTTTTTCCTCTTTCTTCAAAGACACTGTCCTTCACATTTTCAACTTAGTGCATATCATTTCTGTGAGGCACATATTCCAGACTGTAGTACTTTTCCAGATTCCCCATTAGCTTTATTGAACTGGATATACCATTTTACAATGCAACTTAGGCTACTTTTGTCCCTTGCTGTCTTTCTGTACATAATGTGCTTCATATAACTTCATGCATGTGAGCGCATTCTCGCTCCCTGGGCTGAGATAGATTGGTCACCAGTACAGAGGATTGTAGATAACCTAGTGGCAGGCAAAATCTTCAGATCTTTTCTGGTCATGTTCTGAAATGTTCTCAAAATCTCATGTGTTGTAGATTTGATCTCCAATGCAGCTGGGTGGAAAGATGGGGGTCTTTAGGAAGGGATTGAATCATAAAAGTCCTAAACTCACCAATGGACTAATTCCACTGGTTTAATGGACTACTGAGAGATGGTGGAAACTTTAGGAGGAAGTAAGTCACTGCAGGCATTCCCTTGAAGGAAATGTCTAGTCCCTAAACCCTTCCTCTCTCTTGCTTTTTACTGTGAGGAGGGTGTCAGAATGTGAGCACTTTTGCATTAACATCACCCCTCATGACATCCTGCCTCACCAC
>RJWM01049266.1:0-11181 GCA_004363535.1 Dasyprocta punctata
AGGAACACAGGGATGGTTTAAATGCAAATCAATAAATGTAATACACCACATCAATAGTGCCAAAGACAAAAATCACATGATCATCTCAAAATATGCAGAAAAACTTTTGATAAAGTCCAACACTTGGGGCTGGGAGTTTGGCTCAGTGGCTTAAGTGCCTGTCTGGCAGGCACAAGGTTGTGAGTTTGAGCTCCGGTGCCAAAAAAAAAAAAAAAAAAAGAAGTCCAACACTTGTTCATGGTAAAAAAACCTTACAGAAACTTGCAATAGATGGTATCTACCTCAATCTCATGAAAGCCACCCATGACAAAGCAACAGCCAATATTATGCTAAATGGACAGAAACTGCAAGTTTTCACTCTAAAATCAGGAACAAGACAAGGATGTACACTATCACCACTCCTATTCAGCACAGTTCTGAAAACATTAGCCAGAGCAATCAGACAAGAGAGAGAAATAAAAGGAATAAGGATAGGAAAGGAAGGAGTTAAATTATCACTATTTGCAGATGACATGATACACTACACTGAAAACCCTAAAAACTCCATCAAAAGGCTACTAGAGTTAACAGACAAGTTCAGCAGTGTAGCTGGATACAAAGTCAATACTCAAAAATCAATAGCATTCCTGTACACAAACAACAAACTCACTGAGAGAGAAATTATGGAAATAACACCTTTCACAGTAGCATCAAAAAAATGAAATATTTAGGAATCAGCCTAACAAAGAATGTAAAAGACCTGTATGCTAGAAACTATAATACTCTAAAAAAGGAGATTCAAGGGGATGTTAGAAAATGGAAAGATATCCCTTGCTCTTGGTTAGGGAGAACCAGGATTGTGAAAATGGCCATACTCCCAAAACTGTTATACATATTTAATGCAATCCCAATCAAAATACCATTAACATACCTGACTGATCTAGGGAAAACCCTCCTAAAATTCATTTGGAACTAGAAGAGACCTAGAATAGCAAAGGCAATTCTAGGCAACAAAAGCAAGGCAGGAGGCATCTCAATCTCTGACTTGAAATTGCACTACAAAGCTACAGTGTTAAAATCAGCATGATACTGGCAAAAAAATAGACCTGAGGATCAATGGAACAGATTAGAAGATGCAAATACACCTACAAAGACACTCATCTACCTTATATTTGACAAAGGGGCTAAACATGTTCACTGGAAGAAAGATAGCCTCTTTAATAAATGGTGTTGGAAAAATTGGTTTTCCACATGTCAAGAATGAAACTAGACCCACGCCTAGCACCATGCCCTAAACTAAAGTCAAAATCAGTCAAAGGTCTATATATTATAATAGAAACACTAAATTTACTAGAAGACAAGGTAGGTAAAAATGTTGAACACGTAGGGGTTGGCAAAGAGTTCATGAGCAAATCACAACCGCATGGGAACTACTTCAAAGAATCAACAATTGGGATCTCATTTTATTAAAAAGCTTTTGTACTTCAAAAGAAATCACCAATAAAGTGAAAAGAAAGCCCACAGAATGGGAAAGAATTTTAGCCAACTGTCCCTCAGATAAAGGACTCATATCCAGAATATATAAAGACCCAATCCAAAAATGGGCATCTAAGATGAATACACACTTCTCAGATGAAGAAATACAAAAATATCCATTTCTTATGGACGCATACGCAAGATAGGAACAGACTGGATGTTAGTTGTTGTGGCTTTAGAATGCAGTTTATAAATTAACCCTGTGTACTTTATTTCTTCTAGATAGATTTTGGGATGAGTTCGTCAAGTTAAAGCAATATCTTTTGAGACTTTGTCCAAGATGTGAACAAATGTTTAGATTCACTTGAAGGTGGCTATCACAACTTTCAGTAATGTTTTCCCACACCAGATAATCACACTGAGATATTTACTACTTATTAACATTCACAAGTTTGTTAGTTACTTTTCCATTACTGAGACAGAATGCTTGATACCTGCAATTTAAAAGAGATTTATTTTGGCTCACAGTTCAGTCCACAGCTGACTGACTCTATGACAAAAATGGCATGGTGGAAAGGCCATGACCGAGGAAAACCGATCAACCTGTGGCAGCCAAGAGGTAGAGGGAGTGAAAAAAAAAAGCCTGGCACAAGAATATACAAAAAATGTTTTTTAAAATTATTTTTAGTTCAAAGATTGATGAAATCAGTCGTTGTTGAAAAAGTATTGTCAATCTTTCTCTGAAATCAACCACAATAATAAAACAAAAAGAAGTATAACCCATTAGCAGTGCCTTTAGCAGTCATCTTACTCGGTGACTTGAAAATTGATGGTCGAAATAGAGAAATGACTCCTTTAATTTGCCCACATTCATCTTAGAAGTCAAAAGAACAAATGGACTATTTTCAAAGGATGGGAAGAGGCAATTTATCTTTGTTCATACTGGACAGATTATCTTTTTTCATCAGCCCCTAATACATAAAATAAGCAGATATCAAAGTGTGGGGGAGGGCAACTGGGCAGGTGGAAAAAGGTAAGGTTTTTTTTGTTTGTTTAAAAATGATAGTATTAGAGATAGAATTTTTCAAAGGAGGATTTCTGGTGAAACTGAGAAGAAATTCAAAAGGAAAACAGAAAAAATGTATAAAAGTGCATATTGCAATGAGTTCAGAGGAATGAATAATGTCATGGTAGAAAAGGGAAATTATGGAACCCAAAAAAAGAAATTAGTATTATTATAATTGAAAGTGCTTAGCCTCTGATATTATTGGATTATAACCTAAAAGACAACATAAAACCTATAAAGCCATACCGATATAAACAACTGAATACATAAATAAATAAGAAGAAAAAGTAGTTTTTCTTGGTTGGATAATTTTGATTTAATTTTCCTCCAGAAAAGGAGGTGCTATTTTAAATTATTTTTATTTCAAAGATTATTGAGATCAACTTGTAGAATAACTTCAATTAAATGTAGAATGAAGGAAATACAAACCTAATTATCTAAGTATTTTAAAATTAGTATATAATATTTATGCATGTAGGGGGTATGGAACGATAATGTATGTACACAATGTTAAATGATCAACTCAGGATAATTCACATCTCTGTCTCCTCAAATAAAATTACTACATGTTATAAGAGTAATTGGTATGTAGGCATGTTCCACAACTAGATGCTACAAGTAGTGGGTGGAAATTTTAAAAGAATTTGTATCTTCTCATAGTTTTAAATATTTTCCTAAAGATATTTATTAGTTGCAAATGGAGAAAGAGTAACATTTTGTGGAAAAAGTTAAAACCTGCAGACATAATCTAACCAAACGGTCACTAGTAATGCCAATAAGACTTGCTTCATAATGTATCCCTGACATAAACTGAAAAGCACACAAAATCCCATCCATAATATTCTTGCCAAACATGCACACCTTCATGAAAAACAGACAAAATCAATTCAAAGCATTTTTTTTTTTTTTTGTACCGAGGATCAAACTCACGACATTGCACCTGCCAGGCAGGCGGTTATACCACTGAGCTAAATCCCCAGCAAAGGAAAGCAGTTCTATAAATTAACAGACCAATGCTCTTCAAAACTGTCAAGATTCTGAAAGATAAAGAAAGAAGAAAGAATGGTCACAGATTGAGCGATACTAAGGCAGCAGGACAACTAAATGTGACATGGAATTCTGAATCAGACACTGGAAGAGATAAAGGACATTAGTGCAAATCGTGGAAAATTTAAATAAAGTCTATGTTTTAACTAACTGATGGCAAACCAAGATTAATTTCCTGGCTTTAATAATTTTATTATAATGATATAAGATATTAATATTAGTGGGTAATGGATGAAGGATAACTGCAACAATATCATTTACCCCTTTTTTGGTAAATCTGAAGCTACTACAAAAAAGGCTTTTAAGAATTCTAGGACTCAGGCAAAAATGTAGACCACACTCCTGCTGCAGGAATAAGGTAGTTATACATTCATTTACTATTTGTGTTTGAATTTATTGATTTATTTTGGATATATTAAGTGTTTTTCCCCTTTATTTGAGCCCTTTGCAAAGAATGAGGAGGTCATTAGTCCTTTCCCTAAGGGTCATTACCGGTCACTTGAATTTGCAGCTCCAACAAAGAATGTGGACTACAGCCTTGACAATATGATGAGGACATAAGAGGGCAACAACCCTCTTACATCTCTATGAACATGGGCAATTATCAAAACAATAGCAATCAGAGTCAGGTGAAGGGACCTTACCTGTATTCCCTTGACACCAAGTAATTCCAGATCCCATATTATGATGAGGGAGGGAAGAGACTAATTGCCCCAACACTTACTTAATTTCTCAGCAAATGGCAGAGGTTCTAATCACCTTTATTTGTAATTAAAGAAAATGATAAAACATTTCTTGAATGTTTAGCATTGCAGAGCACATTTTTACTCAATGTTACTATTAAATAGGCAAAACACTGATAAGAGAAATACTTGCCTTTATTTTTTTTAATAACCTAAAACACAGAATTTCTCTGACTTGCAATTATATTATTACTAAATGCCACCACATGGGATTTTGGGAAAACCTTCACTATTGATCATTCAGATTAAGTACTTTTAACCTAATAAGTTCATCATTCGTAGTGTTGATGCCTTTGTAACTGAAGTATAATTGTGCTTTGTGGCAGGAGATTCAGAGAAGGCACGTGGTTGGCTCCTCAAACAAGACATGGAGGACTCAGTAACTGTTTCTCTCTACCTAGCAACCACATGAATTGATTTAGGAAAGAATGCAAACTCTTAATTCACAGAGAACTTTGATTTTCACTCAATTTCACTAAAGTTCAGAAAAAGTAGTTTCCAGGGTTACACTCCATCACTACTAGTTTCTTTTTGTCCATGGTGCTTGAGTGCCTTTCAGTAAGAAAAGACACATTTGATAAATGGCTGATCTAGAAAATAAATAATACAGCTTTGCCAACTGCTGCTGTCTTTTATGTCTGGGTATACTGGATTTGCATTAGAATCTAGCCACAAATTAAAAGCATAATTTATGGTGCTTCCAAAAGGCCTAATTTTTAAAGAATTCCTAGACTGATCTTCCAAGTGTATTATATTACCACATTAGTGATTCAGATATTTCTATTTTCCCCCCTTGAAATTGTCCATATAAGAATTTATAGCTGTAACCAAAGTAAATATTCTTTCATTTAGTACAGGAAGGTTTATAATGACATTATTAACATACAAAGCTTTTACTGGGTTTTGGAGCCAGACAAATTTTGACTGTCTGATCAATACTTGGATTTTGTACAAACTGAAATTTAGGGTCATATGCTTGTCCTCTGAGTTTTAAGTGTAGTAGCAACAGGAGTTTTAGAACATAGTTTGCCAGTAACTTAGAAGGAAAATTTTGGAGACTTGGTTACAGTACCCGATGGTAAATAAATTATGAATGTTAGTATATATAAGATAGCTTGTTAATTATAAATGAAATCATAAGTATCTTAGGCTAAGAATATTAAGTATTTGACTTACCTAACTCTTTCTCTTCGGATTCATTATCTCCAACATGTCTGTATTTTCTTTTTTTGCAGCATTAGGTTGTTTATTTGGGTTCGTTCCATTTTCCTGATGTGGGAGTTTAGTGCTATAAATTTCCATCAGAGGACTGCTTTCATTGTGTCCCACAGGTTCCAATAAGTTGTATTTGCATTTTTGTTCAATTGTGTATATTGTTTAATTTCTTCTTTAATTTCTTCTGTGGCCCATTGGTTGTTTAAGAGAGTGTTATTTAATTTCCGTGTATTTATGGGGTTCTTGTGAGGGTTTTTTGTCAATAATTTCAAATTTTATTGCACCATGGTCAGATAATATGTATGGGATTATTTCAATTCCTTTTTACATTTACTTAAGCGTGTTCTGTGGCTAGTATATGATCTGTTTTAGAGAATGACCCATGTGAACCTGAAAAGAATGTGTATTCTGATGTTGTTGGGTGGAACACTCGGTACACATCTACTACGTCCATTTGTTCACAATTTTGATTCGGTTCTGTTATTATTATTTTTTTTGGCTGATTTTTTGTTTGGTTTATCTGTCTCTTTGTGAAAATGGGGTGTCCCCCATTATAACTGTAATTTTGCTTATTTGACTTACGTCTACTAAGATTTGTCTTACATAGTTGGGTGCTCCCATATTTGGTGCCTATATATTTATGATCGTAATCTCTTCCTCTTCAAGTTTTCCCCTAAAAAGTATGTAGTGACCTTTATCTCTTTTGATCATTTTTGGTTTGAAGTTCACATTGTCTGCAAACAGAATAGCTACCCCTGCTTTTTTCTGGGTTCCTGTTGCATGGAGTATTGCTTCCCATTCCTTGACTTTTAGTCTATGAATTTCCTTTTGAGTTAAATGTGCTACTGGTACACAGCATATTGTTGGATTTTATTTCTTAATCCACTCTGCCAGTCGGTTTCTTTTTATTGGTGAGTTGAGACCATTTACATCGATGGATATAACTGATATGTACTGACTTATCCCTATCATGTTATCTTTCTGTTGCTGGTTTTCTGCTTTCTCTGTTTAATTGCTTGTCCTGCTTAGTGATTTCTTTCTGCTATTGTTCTTGGAATTCTAGTTATCTTTGTCTGTTTCTAGAGTGTCTTTTAGTAGTCTTTGTAGTGTTCATTTGGTGGTCATGAATTTCTTCAGTTGCTCTTTGTCGTGGAAATATGTTATTTCTCCATCAATTTTCAAAGATAGTTTTGCAGGGTACATCAATCTAGGTTGAAAGTTGTTTTCTTTCAGGATTTGAAATACTTCACTCCAACCTCTTCTTGACTTGAAGTTTTGTGTTGAGAAGTCTGCTGTGATTGTGACAGACTTTCCTTCATAGGTGATCTGTTTTTTTTCTCTGATAGCTTTTAGTATTCTGGCTTGTGCTGAATTTCTATCCTAATTACTACATGTCTGGATGAAGACTTATTTTGGTTATGACTAATTGTGTTCTATATACCTCACTTATCTGCATGTCAGATTCTTTTCCCATCTTTGGAAAATTTTCTGCTATTATTTATGTAAATAGTTTTTATATGTCATTTGTGTTGACCCCTGCTTTTTCATTGACACCTATCAATTGTATATTGTTTTTCTTTGCATCATCTCACAGCTGAAAATTGTTGTTCCCTGGTTCCTTATTATTTTTAGGAGATCTTTTCTTTTATGATTATAAGCTTCCACCCAGTCTTCAAGGTCTAGAGTCTAACTTTAGCTTCACTCAAGCAGTTTTGCTACCTTTCAATGGAACTTTTAATGTCCTGAATATATCCCATTGAATTTGTTTCATGCATTCTAATTCTCTCTTACATTGTTCATTCAAGGTTTCCATCATTTTCTTATGTTCCTATATTTTTTTAACCTAGATCATCTTTAGATACATTCAGCATTTCTTTCATAATGATTACCATTTCTTTCTTTATCTGAAAGATTATTTCTGATTTGAGTTGTTTCTTTACTTCACTTGCTATCATTTTATTTTATTTTATTTTATTTTATTTTATTTTATTTTTTTTTTTTTTTGCGGCACCGGGGATTGAACTCACAGCCTCGCTCCTGCCAGACAGGCGCTTAAGCTGCTGAGCCAAACTCCCGGCCCCTACTTGCTATCATTTTAGAAAGTTCAGCTGTGCATTTTCCAGTGTCTTCCATTTCAACGTCTCCTGGGTTTACTCTCAGTGGTCTGGCTGCCTGGGACTGCATCTTGCTCTTTCATTTTGTCATTTTCCTCTGGGACCTGTGCCAGGCACCCTTTTGATGGATTGCACTGGATTGCTGTGCTGGGCAGAGCTTCAATCCTCCAACATCCCCATGACTATCCGGGGCATACGCCTGAACTATGGTACCAGAGCTTTGTGCTCTGTGACCAATGAGGCTGGCTGGACAGTCTGCTGATGGAATGCACTGAGTTGTACTGGGACTCTGGGGTGGGCAGAGCTCAGATCCTCTGTGCAGCTAGCAAGGACACACCCCCAGAGTGTAGCACCAGGACCTTGTACCTAACTGGAAGGGGTTCACAGCTTCTGTGCCATCCAGCTAGACTGGGCACACCTCTAGCATATGGCACCAAGACCTTGCTCCTGGCTGGGTGGAGTTTAGAACCTCTGGGACCCATGTGGCTACCTGGGATGCATTCCTGAACTATGGTGCTGGGGCCTTGTGCTCCGATGGGTGGAGCTCAAATTTTCCAGGACCTGTTGCCTAGGCTGGTCACTCCCTGATGGGTAGCTCTGGGGCTCTGGGTTGGGCAAAGCTCGGTACCTCTGTGTCTGGTGGAGCTGGCCAGGCATTCCCCTGATGGATTGTGTTGGGATTCTGGGCTGGGCAGAGCTTGGCTCTTCTGTGCAGCTAACAAGGACACACTGCCAGAGTGTGGAGCTTGGTCCTTGCACCTCGCTGGGTGGAGTTCAGAACCTCTGGGACCTGCCCATGTCTGTATTTTCATATTGGTCTGCCTTGAATTCTTTATTGATTAATCCAACAAATAGAATTGAAAACCTAGAAAGGGAAAATTTAAGGATTCTCCTCCCATATGCATAGATTTATGACTGTGACCTCTGGGTAAATAAATAAAATGGTTGCCTATTTTTTCTAAAGTATGTCAGTATAAGGAGCATTATTGTGACTAGATCTAGAATATATGTATATATAGTCACATATGTTATAGAAAATTATTTATTAATAATTTGTATTTTGTCAGTCTGTCTCTATTTTGCCTACACTTCTTTAAACATTTTAGACAGATTACCTAGATTTCTTTAAAAATGTCCTAATTGAAATTAGGACATTTATACCCTGTAGAAATGAAGTTAATAATGTATATCCTGTAGAAATTACATTTTGATTCATTATATTACTTAGCATATTTATTTAGTTGCTTAATAAATATTTAATAAGTGCTTTTTAACATTAAAATATAATGCCTTTAATTTAATAAATGTTCTCATAACAAGTCTATCATTTTTCACTCCCTTAGAGATGAGGACAAATTTAGGGCTACAATAGCAAAAAAAATTCTGTG
Source organism: Dasyprocta punctata (assembly GCA_004363535.1). Taxonomy (NCBI): domain Eukaryota; kingdom Metazoa; phylum Chordata; class Mammalia; order Rodentia; family Dasyproctidae; genus Dasyprocta; species Dasyprocta punctata. Next base: position 9,029 of record RJWM01049266.1, read on the forward strand.
ATAGATGATCAGGAAAACATCAGATTTGTTTTATGGAACTCCCCAATTTTGAACACAGAGAGCGATCTTGTTGATTCTCTAGTCTAGTCCCATCTGCAAGTGAATATACCCTAGAACTCTGCCTTGTCTGCTTGAACAACCTTTCCCGAACAGGAAACTCATCTCTAAGATGCAGTCTTTATATTTTGGGTAAACCTATCCACGAAGCTAAAATATGAATCCTTGTAAGATTAAGTCCTTTAATCTCAGTTGCATCTAAGGAACAAATGATACAAAAGGTCTTTTTCTAAGAAGTCCTGTCATATTTTTGTTAATTTTTATTTGTATTCCAATTTCCTTCAACTATTTCTCATATTGAATGTAATTTCTTAGTATTTTTATGGCATCTAAAAGCAAGATGTAAGATGGGATTTCTCCACCTGAGTCGAGTGTTTTACAAGTGGCTTAACAATCATGATGTACAGTGGAAAAATGGGACTATTTCCCTCTTGACTTAAATATTGCCTTTTGACTACCACAGTTTAATACTGAATGAATGTTTATGATCTTGTTTCATCATTCAACCATTTTTTTGCTCCTACTTAGCTTATACCAACTAAGGTTGTTTTTCTGTTTGGCTCTTTGGTTTTATTTTTTACAATATCTGGTATCAGGGTAGATTTTCTCTAAGTGTAATACCTTTGTATGATATTTTTAAAACTCTGATTGAAGGATTTCATAGTCATCTTAAATATCATTTTCTTGATTTGTTTGCATCTGATACGTTTATTCAGACTCAAATGTGACAGCATTTATTATATTTTCAAACAATTACAATACAATAGATAGTATATAGAAGTTGATTTGATAATTCACCAAGCTACATAGTAGGTTTAACTCAAAATTTATTAATGATCCTTTACTTACAGTTTTGAATATATTTAGAGTATAAGATAGTCAAGATACATTAGTTTTAGATAAGTTCACTTATTCAATGAGGCACACAGAATATTAAAAATAGAGTTATGTGTGATTTGTGATGGTTCAAAAACAAATAGTTGAATGTATTTATGATCTAGATGCAGCAGTTTATTAAGAAATAGTACAATCCACAAAATTTGGGTATAAAATGAATACTATTTTAATTTTAAGAGTTTTCTCATTTCACCCTACATCATCTTATTAGAATCTCAACTCACTAAAGTCCAAAGGTACATATAAACATAGTGCCATTTTAATCACTCTAACATTTTTCAAAGCAGATTTTTCTACACTATAAAATGAAGAACTTATTAACCAAATATCAATGATCATTTGCAGTGAGCTTTGGACTTTCAAAGACAGTTCAATGTTATTTATTTTTAATAATTTTATATTTATGTTTCATTAGACAAATTAATAGGATTTTGATGAATGTTACTTTATAATAAAGCAGGTGCAATTTAAAAAAGACATTATTCCTCCCAATTTATGAAACATGCTACTACTTACAATAAGATAAATCAGCAAGATATCTAGAAGTATCACCCATAATTTTTCTATTTGCAAAGCATCTTTGCAATTAAATATTTACCAACTGTTAAATGAGGTAAATGGGCAATTTAACTTTTATATGGCCCCACCTCATTAATTCCCCTCCAAATGTTGAACGGTCACTCAATTAAACAATATATTTAAATATCATAGAGTAATAGAAAATGGTTTGCACAAATTGTTGTTTAATGCTTCCTAAGCATCATCCCTTACACTAACGTGAAATGTTATGCTATGAAATGTATGAAAGCCCTGCCCTAAATCTTATCTGCTCTTCATCTCAGGAAGTGAAATTTAAACCTAACCTCATAGCTTGTTTTTGTACCATAGTCCTTCTATCATACTCAGTGATCAGGATTCACAGTTTTTAGACTACCCCAAATTCAAACACACCTTGTTTGTTACTTATATTTACTACTTATATCAGAAAGCATCTTGGACCTGTCATCATTCATAACTGTGCCTCTCTATAGCTTAATAAGCCTCTTTTTTCTGAACTTGACCTACTAAATGAGAGACAGAGAGAAAGAGAGAGAGAGAAAGAGGGAGAGAGAGAGAAGAGAAGAGACAAAGGGTGTCATATTTAGTTTTTTACAAGATGGACAAGGCTCCATCCACTTTTGATGACAAGAGACGTCATA
>RJWM01049267.1:0-11181 GCA_004363535.1 Dasyprocta punctata
ATAACCAGATCGCTTTCCATCTTAGATTTTAGAAAGACCATCCTGTCAAAGGTAAAAATAACATATTTAAGGAAAATAAAACTGAGGGTGAAATTAACCTGCCTCATGAGACAAGATAAGTGAAATTAATCTGCAGCAGGAATACGGGGAGATACGATGGTGTTTGACCTTGGAATATCAAGAATTGGAGCAGGACCTGTGTAGAGTTGCGTGTAACTGTTTGCTCTATCTAGCACTTTGTATGGGGCCCTAATTTTAAAAGTGGGATTTCCTTGCATTTTGAGAGCAAGGTTTTTTATTTGTAGATTGTTTTTGATACATAATAATTATATTCATCTTGAGAAATTGGTATAGTATCATGTGTGCATCCCCTTCCCCCTCCAGACCGTTTGATTCCCCTCCATCTCCAGATCTTTCCGTCACCACAAATTCTACCTTCCTGTTTCCTGATATCCTTCTTTCATTTTGCTCTTTATATTATTTATATTTTGGGTGTCTTGTGTAAAAGAAAGTATGCATTATTTAACTTTCTGTGTCTTATTTATTTCACTAAGCGTTATGGTCTCAAGGTGTATAGCTTTTTCTACAAACGACATGAGTTTATTCTTGTCTATAGTTGAGTAGAGTACAAGTTATATAGCAATCTACCAAGTCACAAATGTTAGATTAAAGAATTGTAAGCTAACTTTAAAGATAAAATATATTTTGTCATCCCTCTCTTCCTCATGCATCATTTAATTATGGGTTGCCATAGGAGCAGATGTTAATATCTATGGTACAAAGAAATAATTCTGGTGCATTCCAAAGCTGAATCATTATAAAGATTGGACCAAAATGAGCATCCTATGACATTGTGCAGTTCTCTAGGACTACACATGATCTGTCAAATGTTATTTTGTGAGCATGTTCTCAGAAAGGTAACAGGAAAGTTGAAAATCCTTATTGATCGTTTTCAAGATTGTTCCTAGTGACATACTACTAAAAAGGATGCATTTTAAAGCAGATCTATAATATAACATGAAAGTAATTTCTAGGTGTTCTGTCCCACCCTCAGTTAAACTAAAATTGATAACTTATTTTGACTTGAAATTTCCTTTCCAGTTTTATTACTCAAAATTCTTCACACTAATAAACTTATTTTTTCAATGCCTTCTTATTCAAAACTAAGTTTCACGTGATTCCTTAGCCTCCTTCCATATCAACTTTTGCCTTTCACTTCATCTATCTGAGATTATTTTTTCAACTCCTTTCATCCTTCATGACCACATTCAAATATCTCCCCTTCAAAGAAGATACTCCATTGGCTCTTTGGTCTATTGAAGTCTGTTGTCTAAATTTCCAATCATTTCTAAATTTCTAATATTAGCTATATATCATTGAGCTTAATATTCCTATAATTGTTTTATCTTAAACATGACATATTAAATTATATAATAAGATATATTAAATTTTATATGTAACATGATATACTAAATTATGTATATTATACGATATATATCTGAAATAGATTGAGAGATCATGTAAGGAACTAGGGAAAGTCATTTACTTCTCATGTGTTCATTTTAATAGCACCTGAGAAAAAATCATCTGGAAGAACAGATAATACATATTTGACATAATTATAATACAGGATAGAAAATAAATCATTAAAATAGTAATAAAGATTGTTTGGAACCCTTTCAAGACAATTTGAATACATGTTTTCCATATGAAAAGCAAAGCTATAATCTGAAGTAAAATAATTAAGTTTCCATACAGTGGCCAAAACCACAAGATATTTTCTAGTGTAATAATTCCTAAAATCAAGAGTTAATAAAATAGTCAGGGAAGTACATACAGAGAAGAAATTTAAAAATCTGGTCAAAAGCATTCTATTGTTACTCAGAAATTCATGGAATGAATATAGACTGGACAATGATGAGAAAGCTTTATGGGATGACTAGATATTAATAAAACTAAAGAGGCAGCCAAACTGTCTTCTCAGAATCCATGAAATTACACTTTTAAAGACTTTTTTGAAATCTTCAAGGCAAAGAAAAATATGGAATTCACATTCACAGAAAGTTTAGAAAACTAGCATAGAGCTTTCCCAGAGCATGAAGCAGGACCCTGCAGGATTTGGTCTTCCCTTCATTTCTAGTCTCACTGAGCAAAACTCAGCCAAGCTCCAGCTCTCTTGGATTTCTTTCTAGGAACTAAGCGCATGAAATCTATGAACAGCATTTGTCTTCACTCTGCTTCAAAAGTTGTTTGCCTAGATATTTATTTGAATAGCTAATTTTTTTGGTGTTGTTATTCCTAGTTCGACCAAAAAATAAATAAATAAATAAATACTGTAAGCTTCTCACACTGCCTTCTTTGGCCATCCATTCGGAAGATCTTTTCCCATCAATCTCAATTTCTATCACTGTCTTAGTTACTTTTCACTTGCTGCTGAGACAGAATACCTGATGCCCAAAATTAGGGAAGGAAAGGTGTATTTCTTATAGTTCTTGGGGATCTCAGTCCATACTCAGTTGTCTCCAAGGTAGTGTGGCATGGTGGGGCAGCCACTCATGGCTGCCTTAACACAGCAAGACAAGGACCATGAGAGAGACAAACATGCCTTCTTCTCGACCTTACACTGTATGTTGGCTCCACACCTGGGTGGGTGCAGCACTCACATCACCAATCCCAGCACTAGACTACAAACCAGTCACAAACGCCAGACTCAGCACCATCCATGGTTGCATTAGGTTTTGGGGGGGCCATCCGACCGACCACACTGTAACAGTCACAAAGATTCTTTTTTGTATGATGCAGTGTACTTGTTTTCTTCATTGTGCAGTGTGCATATATATATATTTTTTTTTCATACACACATGTATGTATGCATATTTGTGATTAATTTGTACATATATAAAATACATAGAATTAGGAGATATATAAATTCTGAAACATGCCTACATTTGGCCTAGTGGAATCACTCATTTATTCTTTTCCCTGGGTGTGACATCTCATGTCCATCTCAAACATCTTTCTGATTTGACGCATCCACCAACAAAGCAGTAGTTAATCCATATCCAGGCTCTAAATATCACAGATGGAAATCAAATATCATCAAGGACATCCTCATTAAAATGCAGGAATGTCACATTTGGCCTACAGTAGTCCAGGTGATGTCCTCAGTGGGGGTGGGAAGTAATTCAACTCTAAACTTTGAAGGCTTCATAGAGCTTGTAATAGAGTTCTACCTCACTCTATTCTTCCAGTACCCTGGTCTTTTTGACACTCCAAGTGACACAGGACTTACGTGCTTGCTGATGATTCCCTGTACCTTCTCTAAATCTTGTTCTGTCTCATGTCTTTATTACCTGATGTGTGCAACATTAGATCTTAACCAAAATTTCCATCTTAACAATTAAACATTCTTAAAAATTCTTCAACTCACATATTTTATTCTGCAGCAAAAAAATGTTTTCCTCAGACTCCCCTTGTGTTCTGTATTTGGAAACTCCAAACCACTAGAGAAAAGTTGGAAGGAGGAAATCATTGAGGTATAAAAGAGACATAGAATGAGGAAGAAAGAATAAAAAAAAATTACAGCAAAAACAAACTATGCTTTCCAGATTCAAAGAAAATATGGGTCACTCAGCTTTAGGAAAGCATTGTTAAATCTGTGATCAGTAAGTCTTTGAATATTTTTATATTAGAGCCCTATTAAACTTTAAAAATTATCAAGGATCCCAAAAAGGTAATGTTTGTATGAGTTATTTCTGTCAATATTTACTGTACAAGAAAGAAATTAAAACTGAGAAAATTAAATATAAGATTATGTAGCTGTGAGCTTTATTAAGCATCAAAGAAACAGCATAGTCACATTTATGTACCTTCTAGAAAACCTTACAATTTATTTAGGAGAAAATAAGAGTGGTAAAGTAATAATATTTAGTATCATGAAAGTGATTTTGACCTCATAGTTCTCTTGAGAGAGTCTCAGGGATGCACAGATATCTCCAGACTATATATTGAGCACTACAAAACCACACAATAAGAGATTACTTTTACTTATTTTATGAGGAGCTTACAAAAGTACAGATCTGAACTACAACTACCCACAAGATTCACTTCAGACAACTGCTTCTAAGTCTAAATTTTCCCAGAAACCTTAGCTTATAAACTAAAACAAAGAATCAAACAGATGAAAACCAAAACAACCTTCCTGACTGTAAATAATTTGACTTCTCCATATATCGGGATCCATTTGTCATACCTATTACACTTTATTCATCAGATCTGAAAAATAATAAACATAGTAGTTTATCAATTTATATTGGTATAAAATCTGTGTTTGTTCAGATATTGCAAAATACCTATTTTTTTTTCTTTACTTTGAATGAGATTGAAATAGCCCTGCAAGATAAAATGAACTTAAAGTTTAGACTGTGGCCTGCAGCTATTCAAAGATAATAATGTACTAACAGTCTTACCAACAGCTCTCAACTTTCTTGAATTCCCTGTACAAAAAAAATGTCTGCTTTACTTACTGAAATATTCCAGGAAATACCTCAAGTCTTAGTATTTAGCGAAGTATTAAACTAACCTTTAAAATTTATTTTCCAGGAATTATGTTATAGTTAAATTATCATATACATAATTTTAAAAATAAGAACAGTTGCCCTGAGTGGGGAGAATAAGGAGAAGTGAATGACTTTCTCATGTTTAAATTTCAAAGTGTTTATGTTGTTGTCTAGACCTTTTCAGAATAAAATTTGGTAATTGAAGAAACCATCAGTTCGGGACTTCCCCCAAAGAAATTTTAACTTACTATTTGTGTCCTTTGAATGATTTCAAAGTAATTACTCTAAAAGTCAACAAACATTCTGATTTTAGAAGTATTATGTGTTATTTGTGAAAAAAACCACTTTGAAACATAAAAATTCATAAGATATACATTGTTAAAAATTCATAATTTCAACTTTTGGAGATGAAGTATTGATATTATATTTTATTTAGAATAGTGAATTAAATAACATTATTAATTTTTCATTTTCACTTTGGCTGTATTTAGTTTTCTGTTTAACCTGGCTCTTCTGGTTTTCATTTAAATCATTCTATGCTTTCTTCCTAAGAGTTTAGTTTGCTATTTGTGATTTTCTTCAAATACATTCTATTACTTTTAAAACTTTTCACTTACTATATTTCAGTTACTTTTCTTAAGGCCTGCATTTTAAGTAATTTGAATTTATGTTGTACACCCAACAATTCAATTGGTGAAAATTCTTAAGTACTTACTTTTTTTTTATAGTGCATGATGATTCCCATTTCTAGTACATTGTTTTATAATTTTTGATTTTCAGTTCGTGTTCAGAGAGATTTACTCACAGCACTGCTGCTATGAGTTTAAGATACATTTCTCCAAAATTGTTTTGTGAATACATAGCCATTTCCATCCTGGAACAATGCCTAATATTAATTTAATGCATCATCCACTCCCAAAGCAATAACTAATTGGATACCAAGACACTATTTTAATCAATGAGGATATAGCAGAGAATACATCAGATAGAATTCCTGCCTTCATGACACATCTATTCAATATTGAGGTGGCAAAGTCGATGTATAATAAAACATATAATAATAAATATAACCAAAATACATAATTATAAATAAAAATAAGTGCTGCTAACAAAGAAAACAAAGGAACAAAAACATGAAATTCTAGGATTAGAGAATGAAATCTTGGAATGAGTACTTTGGCTTTTGTAAAATCTCATACCTCTTGAGCAGGATTAATTTAAAACCAGAATTGTTTAAAGAGAACTCCCAGGTGTTAACATTTTCATGTTGACAATTTTCCTTCCAGAGACTGAGCTAATCCATGTTTTCAGGTCATTTCCCTTTACCAGTGGGTGATTTTTCTAAGTGCAGATTACCCTTCAAGAATCTTATCTTCAATTGATGGGGAAGGGATATCTCAGTTTCAGGTTCATAAATTAATATGGTCCTATGTGGGGAAGTTGGCCAAAGAGTGAATGATAAAGCCAAAAGTTTAGATTAGTGAGGCATGTTGTGTCTGGCCATTGTCCTTCCCTTTTCCCAAGAAAAACTGCCCAGCCTTGAGATCTCTCCTTGCCCAGACTGCTTTTCTTCTACCTTTTTCTTTTACATTGCTATTCTAAATAAAAGCCAGAGAGTTCTTGGCTTCCGGTCCACTCCTGGGAGTCTCCCTAACTCTGAGTGCTCTCCATTGATTAGCCCCTGGCTGTCTCTGTGGTTGAACAAAGTCTGATCTCGGAGTAATCTTTCTCCTCCTTCTTGCCTCCAGATTACACATTATGACAGTCCTAGGCCTTTACTCTTGGCATCAAAGATCCAATTAAGTAAAAGCATCTTAGTTGCTCTGTTAGTTTTCCATTACTATGGTGAAATACCGTATTCTGGGGAACTTTATAAGGAAAAAAAGGCTTAGTTAGCTCATACCTCTGGAGGGTCAAGGGCATGGTGCTGGTATCAGTTCAGTTGAGCTCTTGGAGAGAGCTCATAGTGGATGGCATCATCATGGCAGGAACACATATAGGACCAAGAAATCACATGGTGGGACTGTAAGCCAAACCACAGTGAGCCTGGAATCCTTGTCAAGAGTATGCCTCTCACTGAACTAGGGACCTCCCACAGAGCCTCATCTACTAAAGTCTCCAGGATCCCAACTTCACACTGAAGACAAGCTCCCAACATATGAAGTTTAAGGGGCCAACTCAAACTGTATCCAAGCCACACCAATTTCTCTTAGTAGCCCAACCCTCAAAACCCCCAAACACTGACTTGTTCATTAAAACCACTGCATTCCAGTTTCAAGTTTGCTCTGTTTTGGCTCTATAAACTCAAAATTTTCGTTTTGTCAGATGTAGGGTACTGATGAAAGAATGAGGATTTAAGAGCACTTTTCCTGGCTGAAGAAAGAATAATCATACTGCCATATGGTAAGAAAGAGGGCTGAGGAAAGGGTACAGTGTCTAAAAGTTCACACTAACGTAGCAGCTTGTGAACCTGTGTCATTACCATTTTAGAAAGCCCAAATTCTTTTCAGGTAGAAAAGTTTCTAAAAGATACTTGATAATGGACGGGAAGATGAATGGGAAGTGTTGCACTTCTCTCTGGCACTATGAAAAGCCAGTTTCTCACAGTGCCCACCCCAACTATAGGCAAAGCAGTAGGAAAAAACATAGAATTTTGTCTTAGTAGCAGAAATGTCTGAGACACAGTCCTGGATCAAGTTTTCCTTGACTTTTGTGTGGAATAGGGGAAATCTCAAAATGTTCTGGATGTCCAGAGTAACAGAGACTATGATAAAACTGACGCATGGTGGTCATCTCATGAGCTTGCTATGATGATATTTTGTTTGTATAACTCAGATCTAGTGCTAGATTAACAAAGAAATTATTTAAAAGATTGAATCTTATAGAACTATACTGTCGATTAGACCTGGTAATGGCCAGCAGGTAGTGATAATGAGCTTTTCATCTATCTACCTTAAGGGAAATAGGTAAGTCCACCAAACCAGCAAGAGGCAACCAAGACCAAAACACTCTCCTTCTGTGTCAAAAGAAGAGGTAACCACTACAATAGAGCTTAGGGAAGAGACATGAGAAGAAGAGAATCCTGGATTAAGACTTAATTGAAGACAGAAGCTCTCAAATTTACATATTGACAACTCATAATTTTTCTTATTAGGAGAAATAAAGGCTCAAGAGCAGTTTATTCCAGTTAAAGAAAAATAGTAAGAAGTAAGTCTTTGCACATGCATTTATAAAATATTGTTTGTTGCAAAAGAAGGTATGTGTTTGTTGGGAAAGAAGTTAAAACTCTTCCCCTTGATCACGTTGCTTGTGATAGAACAGTATTGAATGTAGGCAGACTTGAATGCAAGAGCGATACTTCCAAGTATTCACTTGCACCATGGCGCTTTCAACTACAACATATGCTACATTATTGTTTATATATTTTTAAATTTTCTGTCCCTTCTTCCTCCACCCCTACTCTTACCCTTGCCTCAAAGATAAACTCCACGAAAGCATGGAGTCGTATCTGGTTTGTTTATTATTGTGTATTAGTGCCTAGTATGTATTACTTGCTCAGTAAATATTTGTTAGATGAATGAATGATTGAACAAATAAAGTGAATAATGTGAATTTCTAGGGAGCTCCTTAGAGAGAAAATATCTACTTCTAGTCACAGAGCCATGTTAGAGCAGTGCTGATTCTAGAGATGTATGACATGGAGACATAGTTGGGAGGGAAAACTGAACCTTCACTTGGGAACAGATCTCTCCATAAGGTGACTCATAACCTGCCTTTGCTGGTAGTTTCCATCTTATTGAAATATTTGTGATTTTTACATGTACATAGATAGAAAGAAAGAAATATGACAGATGTTAAGGATGATTGCCTGCATTTTAACAGTTTTCTCATGCTTCTAAAAATTTCTTTCTTTTCCTTTTTTCTGATATGTCATCTTCACTTAAAAGCCACAAAGGGACCACAAAATTAACACATGTTACATAGAAGTTTTCACTCCCAGCCCACCTAAAATGTAATTAATATTTCACAGAAAACTTGACACTTCATAAGTCACTACAATTTTCAATTATACTGAGATCTGTTTTTGTTAGAATTGTATTTTGTTGTAACATCACTTCACTTGAGGTCTGAAGTTGTTTGTGCATAACATGTTATTGTTAATTATCAACAGGTTGCTAAACAGTGCCTGAAATTTCAGGCCCATTGATTACTAATTCCTCATTTCCCTCTGCTCCCAGTCTCAGACATTTACTCTTTGATTCTATGAAATGACTATTTTTGGAGACTCTATAAAAATGGTATTGTGCAATACTTGTCTTTCTGTCACTTAATAGAATGTCCTCAAATTCCATCCATGATGTTGCACATGACATAAATTCTTTCATGTTAATGGCTGAATAGTACTCATTTATTTTGCCTTCCAATAGCTTTATGATAAACACTGGAAGGAGTATTAATACCTCTTTGAGATTTTTATTTCAGTTCTTTTGGATAAACACCCAAAAGAAATAATCCTAGATCACATGGTAGTTCTAGTTTTATTTTTTGAGAAATATGCAGTCTTTTTTGTACTTGTACTTCCATTTGACTTTCCCACCAATAGTTTAATTTCTCCACATCTTAATCAGCAAGTGTTATACTGTAATCTGTGCTTTCAGTTTATAACTGTGTTCCAGACAAGGAGGTAGTCTTTACGACAACACTCATCAACTGTTTTGTTCCTATTACTAATATAGTGATTTGTACAGAACAGACTGAGTAACTACATGGTGAATGAATGAATAAATAGATGAAGAATTACTGGAGATGGGCCATGAATAGTAGCTTCTCTGTGTACTGAGAAATATATGTACTCTAGGTCACAGAGGACTGCTGACATAAAAGCACAAGCATCAGTGCAAATAGAGCGAGGATAAGAACTTTCCTGGAATGGAAGAAAATAAGTATCAAAATGGTAGGAAATTACATTGAAAAGGGCTCAGAAAGTGGACTCCCTGAAAAAGAAAATAGAGAAATTTAAACTTGAGTTCTTGAATAAAGAATTTCAAGATGAAAGCAGGATTTTGGGAAATATTTGTCTGGCAATTATGGAACAGTCCTGCAAACTGACCTGTTATCCCTATCTTTCCTGCCTTCCAAGGCAGAATGAACTAATGTACTACATTCAGAAATTTCCTTCTAATTTTTCCACTCATCCCCTGTCCAACTCCATAAGGGATGATCTGATTCCTGGTCACCTGAAGTATGCAAGTCTCATGATTCCTTTCAAGTGAGGGCATTCAAAAGTGAGGGAAAACATATACTAGAGAAATTTCAGACTAGGTATACATCTGGGAATGTTAATCACAAACGTTACTTCGTTACTGCTGTATACTCCTAAATCCTAGTGGCAGATTAACTGATCCCACGCATCTCTGACTATGATGAGCAACCTATAAGAAGAACAGAGGAAACATGGATTGCCATGGATTTAGGTCTGTTCTTAATTTGTAATGGGAGCTAAAGACAACTTCAAATTATGTTTAAGACAATAAAATACTGGAAATGATAACAAGGTCTGTGATTCTCTTGTAGTAATTTATCTAAGTTCCAAAAGGTAGTTTCCCTTTCCATCTCCACTTTACAGATAATAAAACTGAGTGTTAGAGAGTTAAGCAATACACCCCTATCACATATCCTGGGCAGTGAAGCACTGTACTATTTTTGTGACTGAATGAAAATCGTTTTAAATTTTTATGAAACATTCACATTTTAAAAATGTCTTCATGCACATTGCATCCTTCTAACGTCTCTACGAAGGAGACATTGTTCTTTCCCCATTTTACAGATGCAAAAACTGAGCTACAGAGAAGACATGTTGCTTTCTGGCAACCACAGGGCTTTCTTACAAGTAGCAGATCTGTCTCCTGGGTACTTGTGTGGTGGCTCTTTCCCATATTCTGCAAGCTATCGTTTGCGACATTCCTCTCAACATTTCCAATACAAGTGCAAATAGAAGCAAAATTTCTAGTTATCAGTATATCAATACTAACTCAGTTTCTGACCGTGGTCTCATGGGATCTGAACTTTCGAAAGAGGGCTTAAATCTGGAGGAACCTAAAATACGTCAGAGTTCTCATAGTAGCTGACTCATAGCCCCATTGAAAGTCCTGCTTTGTTTTTGACTCCTATCAGTGTCCATTAGTGTCTTTTTTTCCTGCAATCTCAATAAACTTGGTTACTTTTTCCCATGGACCAAAATGGAAACAGAAAAGCAGAAGAGTTGGGCACAGAACAAGGCAGTTGAGAAAGCTGATGCTGGAGAGTGAGCAGAAAAAACAAAAGGAAAACATACACAAGTATCAGAAACACAGACCGGAGAATGTATTGGAAATGGTGGCCTGAAATCATAGAGCAAAGTTTAAACCACATCTGAATCCTCTCAAGAGTCTAGAAGTTAAATAGGCAAATTTATGATGATTTCTATTGAAAATACTTTACATAATCAGTCACTTGTAAACCTCTACTATCTGGAAAATGTACACTTCTCTTCAATAATGAAAACCCAACAATAATGTTATTGCTTCCTTCTCTTCTCCTCCTCCTCCTCTTCTTTTTCTTCTTTTTCTTCTTCTTCTTCTTC
>RJWM01049268.1:0-11199 GCA_004363535.1 Dasyprocta punctata
GGAAGAGAAACTAGAAGCAACTCAGGCAGAAGTCTAAGAGTAGAGGGAGGAGAGTGTGGTAGCTAGCAAAGTGTGTGGTTTCCCAGGGGTTTTGGAGTGGGGTGATTGGATTGGTTTGACATAATAAGACACATGACATCTTGTACAAGTGAAGAAAGTGAAATAAAATCAGAAAGAGAGGAAATAATATTTTTGTGAAAAACTTGATAGAAGCCAGAGTATATGTATACTGATTGGCGTTTGCTAGAAGATGGAAACAGCTGGCTGAATAATGAAGTTTCTATTCACCAGTTTCCATTTTTCTAGTGAAACTGAAAACAAGGGTATCAGCTAAGAATAGAGAGGCAGAGACTTGAAAATAGAATGAGCCTACAAAGAGGTTTCATAGAAATTTGGAGACCAGACTACCAATTTACCAATTACCAATTTTGAGGCCCTAGCAGAGGTCACTGGCCATTCATTTATAGTGGTAATATACTCCAGAGTGTTTTTCTCCAATTATTCTCAGCAGCTCAGGTGTAGACAAGGAGAAGATAGATAAATTCAACTAGAGCTGAGATTTGCTGTGAATTTTCAAGAGAATAACTGAAACTATGGGTCTTAGATTCTATCAGTAATACAGGGAAAATAGAAGGCATAAAAGAATGATAATGGATAGACAGGTATGGATTCATCCATGGGTGGAAGGTGGAAGGACAAGTCAACTAACAACAGTTACTGGAAGAATGGTTGTAGTGGAATAACTGACAAAGCAATTGAAAGAAAGGAAGCTTGAGGGAGATGCTAGATGCTCGCACTATTTGGCTGATGCAGCAGTTTCAAGTATTGACAAGGACCACAGGATGACAACAGATGGGTGACACAGAGTAGCTAATTCACTGGGGAGTTGAGTAGCTTACTCACATAGCTATTAAAGTTTATCTAAATTGGTAGGTGGAGTTGGGGTAGAAAGGGAGTGGGAAATCCTGTAACCAGGCCATCAGTGAAGCAGGAGTGGTGACTGAGAAAGCAGGTGATGACTGCTACGAGGAGTGGAATGATGCTTCAAAATGTAGAGCTAGAACTAGAAAGTGAAAGGGCAGCAGCTCAAAGGGGCAATGGAGAGGAGCTGACCCACTCTCACACCTGGAGCTACTTGGGTGTAAATGGCCCCACTGGAGAGAAACAGACGAAGCGTTGCACTCAGAAGAGGGGTGCGGTGCCTTTGAGACAGGATGGGAGAAGCCTGCTAATAGAGTCTGAGCACACAGCAAGAGGTCCTTCATGGAATGGCTGCTCTGCTGTGCATGGTGCGTGGATTTGTCAAACACAGACAAATGCTGGCTTGTTTCACAATCTGACAGAAGTTTTGTTTTGCTTTCATATTTCTGCAAGATGAAGAATACATGAGACACCTGGACACACTTAAAACCTGTTTAACTCTTATTGAACATTGTATTGCTCAGTCTTCAGCTGACTCTACACTCTACTGTGACATTCTGAACACTAGTGATCATTATTCAACAATCTAGAGGCAGATCCAAAAGGGTACAAGAGAGTGGTTTGTACCTGTATTTTTGTCCGTACGCATCTGATGATTAGCTCTCTGTCATGAGCTTGTCTTGGTATCATTTGCTTCTTTTTTCCTAAAAGTGAAGCAGTAGATGTGTTCTGGTTAATTGGCGCCTTGGCTACTTGAGTTGTAGTTAATTCAAGTGTGTTTCACATGGAGCTACATGCACCCACCCTATGAAGGATCATGCTGTTTGATCTAGATGCAAGGATACAGTCACAAAATCACATGCTCACTTTTTAAAGTCACCTGAACATGGTCCATTGATTGCCTATCATTAAATAAACTGTCTTTAGTTCTTTTTTCATTTCTCCCCTTAAATTTGAGCCCTGCAAGCCTGACTTTTGCTTATAACACTAGTGAATAAAATTCCAGTATGACTCTGAAAATTCAACTATTCACAGTCAAATGAATCATCCCAAGAAAGGAGTTAAAGAAATTCCCTCTTCCCTTAAAATCATAAAAAGAGAGATGGAAGAACTTCAGAGAATACTGGCCTTATTTTCCTACGCAATATGGAGATTTATGTGACCGTTCATAACCATTTCTACCATTCTTTCTTGATAATATCAGATCTGGGAAGTTTCCTTTGAACAAAGGGGTCTAATAAGATTATGAACATTCAAAAAATAACTCCCAAAAGAAATCTGTAATTCTGACTGACTGTCTTAGTAGATAATTTGTTATTCTAGTAATAATGATGCAATTGGCAACTCTGTGTAACTACCTTATTTTTACAGAGCTGGGCGTGGTGGCACATGCCTGTAGTCCCAGCACTCAGGAGCCTGAGGCAGGAGGATTGCTGAGTTCGAGGCCAGCCTGAGCTACATAGCCAGATCCTGTCTCAAAAAAAAAAATCTTTGTAGCGTTCTCAGTCAAATTAGGTTAAGATTCATTAGTTTAAAAGAATAATTGATAACTATTTTTAAATCTGCTTGAAAGAATAATTGAAATTCTGATTCTGTGAGCTTTCTACTAAACAAAATTCAGTCAAGGTGTATTAACAGTTATTGAATCTATGCTCCCACTGAAGACAATAAAGCTAAGCAAAATATACAAAAGAATGATTTTCTCATGTGATTTGCAGGAACATAAATGAAACTGGAGGGCATTGTTTTAAGCAAAATAAGCTAAGCTTAGGAAGTAAAATATCAGATGTTTTCTCTCATCTGCTGAGTCTGAGAAGAAAAAGGAGGAAGGCGAGGACAGGAAAGCAGAGGGGACCGCAGCGGGGAGGGCGCAGCGAGGGGGGAGTGAGGCGCGGAAGTACACAGATTCACTAACTTCTCCCACGCATGTACCAAGACACCAAAACGAAACCTTTATTCTGTAGGGTTAATATGCACTAGTTAAGTTTTTTAAAGTGATTTTTGAGCACTGAATGTCAAACACTGAAGGGCTATAAACCTCAAGAGAAAGAAAGCAAAGGAAGTAAACCTCGTGTTTGTCCTGCTTTTCTCCCTGAAGATATTTTTCAAACTCTATACAGGGTGAAAACCAAAGGAGAGAGAGGACGTAGGAGTTTAAGAGTTAGGGGATACTAGCTGGTTGTGATGGTGCACACCTATAATTGCAGCACTCGGGAGTCTGAGGCAGGAGGCTCACCATGAGTTCAAGGCCAGCTTGGGCTATATATTGAGTTAAAGGCCAGCCAGAACAGCATAGCGAGATTCTGTCTCAAAAAAAAAAAAAAAAAAAAAAAAAAGAGTTGGGGAATACTATGCACAGCATGCAGCCCACACCTTAGAGGTCGAGGCAGGAGGGTAGCAAGTCTAAGCCTAGCATGGGACACTGAGTGACTTAGGGAGACCCTGCCTCAAGATAAAAAAGTAAAATAAGGCTGGGCATGTTCTGGGTGTAAAGACCCTGTCGTCATTCCCCAGTACCTCCCCGCAGCGCACAGACAGAAGGTTAGCTACTAATACTGAAGAGATCCTGCAGGGCATTGGAAGAAATACATCTACTTTCTTTCAGGTCCACGGCCAAATCCAAAGTTCTGCAGTTAATTGCAGGGTGAGACTGTGGGAAGTCCGAGAATAAAAATCCCTAAAGAGGCTGAAAATTTAGAAGGAATAGATGGGTTTACACATTATTGGAAAACACTGTTCATCTGTGTCAAAGATGTGTGAAACTCACTTTGT
The DNA here is from genome assembly GCA_004363535.1 of Dasyprocta punctata. Lineage (NCBI taxonomy): Eukaryota > Metazoa > Chordata > Mammalia > Rodentia > Dasyproctidae > Dasyprocta > Dasyprocta punctata. Next base: position 3,694 of record RJWM01049268.1, read on the forward strand.
CGGACTTACAAATGAATCCGATTTACTGACATTCTCCTGGAACGGAACTCATTCATAAATCTTGGACTATAAATTAAAGAATAAAATAAGAGCCAGGCCTGGAGGGGCAGACCTGGAATCCCCATGCTCTGGGTGCCAACATAAGATGGTCACAAGTCGGACCCCAGCCTGGGAACTTCATGGCCTAGCAAGACACGTCCTCAAAAAAGAAAAAAGTGCCAGGCGTGGTGGCGCACACCTTTAATCCCAGCACTCGGGAGGCTGAGGTAGGCGGAGCGTTGTGAGTTCGAGGCCGGCTTGGGCTACAACGAGAGCATAAGGCCGGCATGAGCTACATAGTGCGACCCTGCCTCAAAAAACCAGGACTGGGAGTTTGGCTCAGTGCCTTAAGCGCTTGCCCTGGCAGGCGCGAGGTTGTGAGTTCAATCCCCGGTGCCGCAAAAAAAAAAAAAAAAAAAAAAAAAAGAAAAAAGTAAGTAAATAAATAAACAAAGACTAAAATGTAGCTCAGTGTGAAGGCCCTAGGTTCATTTCTCAGTACCACACACACACACACACACACTCACACAAAAGAGAAATAATAACATAAATATCACTGGGCCTATACTAATATAAATAACAACTGAATAGAGAGACAGAGAAATGTTCTTCCTTAAAGAATAATTCCAATGAATAAATGTGTGTGCAATGAGAAAAACACAAAATTATTATTAGAATGCTAAAATGAATAGGTAAAAGTTTAAGGAAAAACAGTATTTGTATAGTCTTCAAATAGCTCTCTCTCTCTAAAGAAATATTTATTAGTTCGAGTAACTTTATAGGGGAGAATCTGAAAACCATGCTATCATGCAGTGACCCAGATTAACCTCCCCAGGAACAAGACAGTGTCGCTGTCCACCTTCCGACAACACACACTAGGAAGGGACATGGTCTCTGATGACCCTCACTCGGGGTGCTCTGGCATCTGGGGTCCCAGGGATCCTGAAAAGATTGCTTCTCCAGGGCTGGCTAGGAGACGGCCAGCCACTGAGCCCCACGTCAGTGCACCTTTCCTATGCACACCCACCCCAGGGCCAGCTCTCCAGATCGGCTCGACTGACCTCTCACAGGCTGGACCCACAGTCCTCTGTCCTCCTTACCAGCCCAGGGCCAGATGCCAGTTTACCTGGGCAGTGTCTACACCCAGAGCTCCATGAAATCACTCACACTTCCTGCTCCTCCCTGCCTCTCATTCTTTCCCACAAAAAAAGGAAAATACACACACACACACACACACACACGCACATGCACACGTGCACAGTAAAAGCTATCAGCTCTACTTTCCCTGTGCTCTTGATTCCCAGTCAAGGAACCTGGCCTGTGGCTGTTCCCATGTCCCACTCCTCCTGGGAACTGTGAGGAGCAAACTTTTCGGTGACACTGGTCTCTTGATCTGTTGGCCCCACCATATCTGAGTAATAATAAAACCCCAGGTACTTTTTAGGCAGGTTGGTCTTAGTCACCCAGAGCACAGCTAACACACATTTCTACCCAACTCTTGGGGATGATGATGACGCAGTGATTTCTATTATGGTCAGTAGAAGACGTCGCTCTTGAGGCCCCATGAAGGGACCTGATCCCCATGCCTCAGGCCCCCCATTCCTAGGTCAACAGATGTAGGGAGCTGTTGAAGCTGGAGATTGATCACATGTGTGGGGCTGAAGCAAGACCAGCCCTGAAAACACAGAGCTCAAAACAAGCCAGGTAAACAAGCTGTTCCAGCACCAAAAAGGCAAGGGGCCCAGGCCAGCCAGGCAAACAAGTTGCTAGGAAGTGGGGTTGAAATTAACAGTCTTCTTGGGAGTATATAAATAAACCTGTTACAGTGGTTGAGCAGTACCTTTCCTCCCATCAGGAGGGTAAGGGCTCCTCCTGACCCCGGCTTCGTCTCTTTCTTTATTTTTCTCATCCTCTCGCAGTCCTTCACCCCAGGAATCTCAGGAGCCGCATGGGTCTCCCCGTCCCTGAGACCCTCCTGGCCGTCTGTGGGCCTGGGTCCTGTTCTTTTGACTGAGTGAGAGGAAGGGGCGTTCATGTCTTCATTTTATACCCCAGAATGGTTTGCCATGGGGATACGTAATCCTTTAGGCCTGAAACACTTTGCCAAACTGCAGGATGACTTTCATGGCAGATAAGGCAGGTATAGGAGCTAATACTACATTTTCTAGTAGCTGGGTTCCTCAACCTTAAATAGCACTGTGTACAGAGATCCAGGCTTTTAATTTAATTCTACTTTTAGGAAAGAAAACATTTATCTACCTCATCCAGGGAATGGTCCTGTTAAGGCCACAGTATGTTCATTCAATACAAAGATTACATAGCATGATAATCAACTGCCCACACACTCTAATTTTTCATGATTTTGGGGGTTTTCTCTGAGGGAAAAAATACGAATGCTCTTTACCTGCTTATCTAAAGAGTCTATCTCAGTAACTTTCACAAAATACAGAAAGTCCACTGGGAAGTCAAGACTCCATGCAATATTCTAATCAGGACACAAGATTATTTTTAAAATATTATTTATTTCATCTCCAACCATCTTTTTAATTTCGAGTTCATAACTTTAAAGTGCACAATATATTAGTTAAAAAATGCATATCATCCATTAAAAAATCAGCGAGTATAGATCTTAGTTTGAGTTGTGCCATTTGCTTAGCCACGTGTAATCATGGCCTAATCTCTGGGCCTTAATATTCTTATTGTGAAATGTGGATAATATTTTCTACCTCACAGATTCGGTTGAGAATATTTGTTTTAGAAATTCCAGGTACATCATAGGAATCTCAGAACTGTGATTCCTGATCACACAGAGGAGGAGTCTGTTCCAGAATGCGGGTGCTGGGACTCCGAGGAGACCTGAGCAGGGGCCTCTCACGGCCTTCAGGAGAGGCCCGTCCCTGGGCACAGGCCGGCCCCGACACTGCAGCTGGCCAGAGCGGCTGCTCGTCCTGCTCGTCATTGAACCAGTCCAGCAGACAGCTGCGCTTAGAAAGGAGTGATAGATGTGTGAGAGAAAACCTAAGCCTACCAAACGGCACACCATTCAGAACCAAAGGGCAGCTCTGACATGCTTCTGGTGAGTGCTTGGAGCTACTGTAAAATTTCTGGATTTATAATTTTTCATGATTTCATGTATAAAAATCTTAAGTACTTATTTAAAATCCCAGTAAGTATTAGGTAAATAAGATATTGAAGGATATTTAACAATATCCCAGTGGATAGGCTTCCAAACTGTCCCGGCGTGACAGAGCACGCCTCAGGTAAAGTTCCAGACTGAGGGCCACTGAAGAGACAGGACAGCTCAAGGCGATGCGTGGCCCCAGACCAATGAACGCCAGATCCCTCTAGGTTACATAACAATGTTCTGATTTGGATGATGTCTGCAATGTAATCTCAAATGGTTCAGAGAAAATATAATATACATGCATATGTAGATTCGTAATGATAATGATAAAACAAATGTGGCAAAAGCTAACATCCAGTTAAACTGGCACATCTGGAATTTTTTGTTCTGTTTGCAACTCTTGTATAAATCTGAAGCGATTTCCAAAATTCACTCACCAAACTCTCCCTTGCCATTCTGCATAACCAGAGAGCAGCACACTGCACATCTGGCTGCTTCTTTCTTCCTCTCTGTTGTATTCACAGACATCAAAAATCCCTTTCTCTGCTTTCTCTCTGGATTTCCAGCCAAGCTCATTACTTTATTCCCCTGGCACGTGATATACTCTTCCCTTTTGCTGTCCACCACAGCACCAGAAATTCCCGGTGAGATTCTGAACAGGACAAGGCGAGTGCAAGTCTCTCCATCTAGGGTCACTGGTTTTTGTTGCCCCCCACCCACCCAGCATCCTACACACATAAAAATCCAATCATTCCTAGGTAAGCAGAATTCATTTTCAAATCATAAAAAAACAATGTAAGAAGAAATATGGGGAATAGAAGCCAATAGCACCACTGAGTTGACTGCAGCATAGGGGCCTACGAGTCTGAGGAAATCCCAGCTGGGTCCAGGGCATTGCAGGCCCAGACAGAGCCCACAGTGAGCAGGGTTATTCAAAGAGGACCCTGTCCAACCTGGAGTAAGCTTGCGGTCCTTCCTTGGTTTTGTTCTTTCCATTCTCTGAGGCCCCACCCCTGCCTGCTATCTCAGCAGGTCCCCCGATAGAAGGAAACAGGCCAGGCAGCAGCGTGCTGCTCCCACCTGAGGTCGAAGAGCAGAGTGGAGGCCGCAGTCTGCTTACCTTCAGTCCTGCTGTCCTGGGTCGCAGGTTCCTCGTCTGTACCAGGTCCCTGAGGGGCTGAGTCTACCTCGAGACACTCAATATATAGGGAGAGGCTGTGTATCTGGGTTTTCGTTACACAAGGTGTTTTTGATGGGTCCTCAGCAAAGATCCACTTATAACAAAAGCCACACAAAGACTACAAAAAGGCCACACAAAGTTTTAACAAGAGGCTAAAGAATGACAAACAAAAGCCAAAGAAAGTTCAAACAAAGAGTGAAACAAAAACAAAACAAAGGCCAAACAAAGACAAAAACAAAGGCCAAAACAAAGAGCAAAAGAAAATCTAAACAAAAGCTAAACTAAGCTACACACACTACACATGCCCCCACACACCAGGCCCCACGCCATGGCGCCCACGTACAGCTCGCAGCCTCCCGTGTCCTCAGGACCACTCATTGCCCACGCCCGCTCCATATCAACTCCACCCCACATCAGCCCACAGCCGGTCCCCGGCCCACACACCCTCCCGCCGACACACCATTCCCGTGGTCCCCATCCCACTCGCACACCCAACCTCACCCCACACACCCTGCGCTACCCCGTAAGCCACGAACAGAACAGCACAAATAGTCCTCTCTTCGCACTGGTTTGCGTATTCCATGCAGAACCAGTCTGCTCATTCACCTCCACACAGGCATCTCAAGACTGACACACACACAGGAGAAATCTAATCCAGTCTAGTTAGAGTTAAGATAGAATTTGGAAGACTACACAGCAATTACATTCAAATCTATGAAAACTTTTATAAACCTTATATGGTGGGTGATTTCTATGAGTCTCATTCAATCAACATGATATTGACTAGTCTTAGACATTTTCTTATCATTTTGCTAAAATTTGAGGGTTGTGTTATCAAGACCCATAATTCCCTGTGCTCTGTTAAATTTCATGGGTCCCATCACTCTGTGCTTCTGCTAAGTTTTCTTTCACACGTGTAGAAGTACTCACAAATGTCCTGAACCCTGAAAGGATATTTCTGAAACAATCCAATCAAGTAGTGAACTTACCTTCTGAATTCCCAGGACTCCCTGAAAGATGGTGAACTATAAATGTCAACATTATTAACAAATGTCTTGTGGGCTCCTGTTTCAATGTATGCAAGAAAAGAAATAAAGAAAAAAGAAGGAAGAAAGGAAGAAGGGAAGAATCAGAGAATTAAAAAAAGACTAGACAATGAGACTGTGAACACTCAGTGTAACTCTCACTGCAGGCTGACTCTGTGGGTAACTAAATATCTTTCTCTTCCCACTGAGTTACAAACATTTGCTGACTGCTTCTTTCCTGCACCGTGCATGTGGCTGAGGACTGGGGACAAACCCTGCACCCTGGCAGAACCACAGCACCCACCGCGCGAGGTTGGAGTGAGGACTCACCCAGGAAGAGGTGTATGCCGCGTGAAGTAGGCCTTGCACAGGGAGGGCTGTGTCAGGGACCCGAAGGAAGCTTACAGACAGTGTGGACACCAGCTAATCGCAAAACTACAGGACGTCAGATTATTTTAATAATTCATGATCGAATGAGAAGACTGGAAAGATCTATCTTTGGAGCCAGGTGTGGTAGTGCAGGCCCAACACTCCAGGAGGCTGAGGCAGGAAGATCACAAGTTTGGGCCCAGCTTGGGCAATTTAGTAACTTAGAAAGACCTGTGCAAAAATAAAAAATTTTTAAAAGGCTGGGATTTGGCTCAACACCAAGGCCCTATGTTCAATCCCCAGTATCACAAAAAGTAAAATAGGATAGATTCATCTTTCCTAAAGGATTCTGCTGCTCCCTCAAACTCTTATGAGGGGCCACCTTTGATCTTCTGCTCCATAATATGGGGTGGTGCATAGTTATGCAACCAAAGTAGGGCAGCCCCCCAGGTGGCTCACCGCACCCCTGCTTCTCATGCTTACCTGGAGCTGGCTGCCCTGTGTGCAGTCGCATCCCAGGCCCGGAGGGCTGCAGCGGAGGCCGCGTCAGGTCAGAGCCCCTCTGCTGGATGGCACCTTGTGAGGCTTCCTGGACTCTAGTGGACTTGGCCGCAGTGCACTGCCACAGCTTGCTAGCACTGCAGAGGGTTTCCCCGGAGCCCTGGCTGGGGCTGTCAGCCCCTGAGTACACACAGTCATTTATATTCTGATGCACTGCAGACTCTCGGCTTTCTTCTGAGGTTTTAGTTTTCTTACATTCTACTTGTTCCTTTCTCTTTTCCCTCACCCACAGAATGTAGCTATGTCAGTGCTTGTATTATGAAGAATTTGTAAATATTAGAGCCACATAGTGGGTCATGATTGTGCTCCTTCTTTGTACAACTTTCTTGTCCCTGGACTTAATTTTCCTTTTTTTACTTTCATTTTTCTATGTTAATTTGCTGAGGTTTTAAACTTTACTAATAACTTATTTTTTCCCAAAAGCTCCAACAAATCTATCAAATATCAATGAATTATTTCTAAACACTCTAATACACTGAATCATCTCTTACAGCTCTTGTTTTCTGTAACCTGCTTTCCGTAAGCCCGGTTTTAGGCTGGCATCGCTCCACCTGCACCGGGCCTGGATGGTCTTTGTAATGCAATACCTGGTCCCAAGCCTGATGCCAACTTCCTCATTTTTATCTTCCTCCCTTTTTTCTGAGGCGCACCCTCCAGTACCTTCCTTAGAAAGGGTGTATGCATGGCCAGGGTGTGATGCGGGCTTGTAATCTCCGCCTCATGGGAGGCTGAGGCAGAAAGATTGTAAGTTCAAAATCGCCCTGGGCAAGTTAGTGAAACCCTGTCTGGAAATCAAAAAATAAAAATAAAAAAGATCTGTGGATGTAGCTCAGTGTAATGGCCTTGGGTTCAATGCCTTGTACTGCTAAATAAATATCTAAATAAATAAATAGGGTTTCTATAAAATCAATTTTTCCTAGTGCTTGCATGTCTGAAAACAACTTTATTCTGCCCTCACATTCGATTGCCTATTTGATATAGAATTCAGTTATTTCCCTTCAGAATTACTAGTTGCATTGTTTTTCTAAATTTTTCTCCAGTGCTATTTTTGAGAAGTTCTAGACCTTTCAAATTTCCTTTTCTTTGTGTTGTATTTTGTTTTTGTTTGTCTATGACTTGCATTCTGCCTGAAGGCCTGGAAATGTTCAGAATCTTTGTTATTGCTGTTTGCTTTCCATTTTGTTTTGCTTCTGTGGCTCTGAGGGAGA
>RJWM01049269.1:0-11241 GCA_004363535.1 Dasyprocta punctata
ACACACACACACACACACACACACACACACACACACACACGCATTCCAGCTGAAGTGCTGTGTCAGCTCAGTTCGTGGTTGAAGATGGCACAGATGGAGGGCTCATTAATGCCCCTGAGCAGCAGCCAGGTCCCCCTGGGTCACCTCCCTGGAGCACACAGGCTGAGCTTTCTCTCCAAGGGCCACCTTGACAGCCTCACCTTATCCTCCCCCTGCGATTTATAGGAGACAGTGGTTGACACAAGTTCCCGCTCGGCATGGGCTCGTGGGCCCGTGGGCTGCGCTGGACGCCAAGAGCCACAGAGACAGCTCCCGCCTCCTGCCCCTCACTCTGCAAGTGACTCATTGGGGCTGGAGTGGGCCACCCTGGGGGTGGCTCCTTGTTGGAATAAGACAGTCAACCTCAAACAGAGCAGGCAAAGATGGCATGCCAAACCCCTCGCTTGGCAAGCCTTCCAGCCAGAGGGCACCAGCACGTCTCCACCCAGCCAGGATCATGGCAGGCACTTGAGATGGCACCGTCCTCCAGGGCCCGGGAGCACAGCTGCCTCCAGTTCAGAGGGAAGACAGAGGCATGGCCAGAGAGAGGCTCTGAGGCCATGGTCACACAGCTGGTGGATGGCAGAACCAACACCCTGGACACCAGGTGTGTGAGCATCTGGAGCTGCCCTAATGCTCTGCTGCTGGAGGAAAGCAATGGTTGAAGACCTGCCTGGCTGGCCATCTGGGGGCTGGGTGGAATCCCGAATGTCTTCTTGTTAGGGCAGATTGTTGGTCTTCCATGCTTCTAACCAAGCTGGTCTGATGCTCCTGGTCTATGACAGCAAAGGAAATGGAGTGCCTGGCTTGCAGCTGGGCAGCCCTGGCTCCTTACCCTGCCTCTGTGGCTGATAGGGTGGTCGTGGCCAGTCACTGCGGTCTCTCCGAGCCTCAGCTTCCTCATCTGCACAACAGGGTAACATTGCCACCTGCACACTAGACTGCACACTATCACATGCCTGACACCTGTGGGTACTTAAGGTGATTGATATAGCAATGGCAATGACTTTTGCTTCCATAGGCTTCGACACATGAGGAGAAAGGAGACAGGGGCCAGGCTTTGTAGGAGCTTGCCGGTCATCCTTTCGGCATTGCAGACAAGCTTAGGACTAAAACAGTGACTTGCACAGGTTGCTAACTTACCTGGGAATAACTTTGGGCAGGTCTCATGGCTCCCTGGGACTCAGTTTTCCGATTTGTACAATTGGGTGTCAGAACAAGGGCCAAGAGCCTGGTACTGCGGTGGACTAGAGGCCGGTGGGGACGCTAACCCCTGGCCGCTCCTATCTGAACACAGGAGCTGAGGAGGCTGAGCCTGGTGTCTGAAAGCCCATGAAGGCCTCTCGCTTGGCCCAGGACTAAGGCTCCTTTGCAGCAGTGAACAGAGAGCCTCAGGGCCTCCCTCCGCTGCCGAGTGCCCCAGGCTGCAGCTGCCCTTGCTCAAGGCTCAGACACACATGTCTGGATTAGACCCAAGCAGCTCTGCAGGGACTCCAGGAAGTGGGGAGCACCCCGAGAGGACCTGGGCCTAACAGGCCAGCACTCATGGCCTCTCTGCCTGCCAAGTAAACGTGTTCCTCTGCAGGTTCACCTTCCTAAGGTACAGTCCCAAGTCCTTTACCTCCTCGACTCTAAAATCTTCAGTGGTTCCCTAGGCCCTGGAACTGCTTAATACTTGAGGGGCATCTGTAGCTTGTGGAGGAACTTCAGAGGGTCCCAACAGCCTTGACTTGGGTCCCCGATATCAGGTACTTACATTTGTGTGGGGAGAGTCCTGGAGTCTCATCAGATTCACAGAAAAATCTGCCATCCATGGGCCGAAGTCCAAACTTTGGGTTAGCATTCAAGGCTCTCCCCAGACTGGCCCAGCTTAGCCTCTGGTCTCAGTGTCTGTCCCTTCTCTTGTGTCCCCCAACCTATCTCACAGGCCAGGGGTGCAGCCTAAGTGACCCCCTTGCACGTGCTTATGTCAGGATCTCCCTTCCTTGTCTCCCCTCCACAAAGTTTTCCTGCAGGCTGGCTCTTCGTTGTAGCCTCTACAGGACATCATGGGGCCCTGCTTTACATCTTTCTCACGGCAGCCTCCCCTCCCCGCCCTTGCAGTAGCCTCCTGTCCACTGTCCTGCTCCCCTGGCCTTCAGGCCAGGGGACTGATGCAGGCTGTGTTTGTCCCTGATCTCTCCCAGGTGAATCAAGGATTGATGATGTGGTCTCCTTGATCACAGAGGGGAAAGACAGAAGGAGGAGAGGAAAGAGGAAGAGGAAGAGAGACAGAAACAAGAGATAAATGATAGTGGGGGTGGACTAGAGAGAGAAATGGAAAGTAGGAAAAAAAGAGGAAGCAGAAGCAGAGAGAGAAAAGTGGGGCGAAGGAGAGAAGATAGGGTACAGAGACAAAGGGAACACAGAGGGACCCAGGCAGAAACAGCCTCAGAGCGCAGAGCGATGCAGGGCAGAGCAATGGAGAGGGGCAGAGAGCGGGCAGGGCAGCTGAGGGGGGAGCTCTGGGCCCCGAGGGAGGCGCCCCTCTGTGCCTCCCAGTGCTGGAAGCCCGCCCTCCTTCCCGCCTCTGACACCAGCAACTGATCCTCCCCAGGGTACCGCTGTGGGCACAGGGGCAGGGCCTGGTACGTGATCCTGTTGCCTGGAGTCTCCCTGCTCTCCTCGCCCTGCTGGCTCCACCTGGCTCTCCGTCCGAGGCCCATGTGGAGTCTCCTGGAGCCCTCATCTCTGTACTTGACCCCTGAGAAGTGATCTTGGTCTGGATGGTAGTGTCATAGGACTCTAGACAGGAATCTAGGGGCCCCCAGGTTCAGAAAGTTCACCCCACTGCCAGATAAACTGCATGATACTGGCCCAGGCCCTTAACCTTTCTGGGCCTCTGGGGAGGTCAGGGGGCAGATGGAGATTGAGTCGGGGGAGCCATTAGAGGGCTTGGGTTACTTCACTTCAACCTCCGCGTCCCACCTCCCAACACAGCCCAGTCCTCCTCCCGCCTGAGGCTGATCTTGTTTCTCCATATCTATGACCGCTGCTCTGGAAGGCGGGAGAAGAAAGGGTTGGGGTGAGCCCTGTGGCCATTTAGCTGGGGAGCACGCGGCCAGGGCCCATCTCGCCTTCCAGTTCCACTTCTGCGTTGGGAGACAGGAGTTAAATTACCTGTCCCCAGAAAGCGGTTAACTCTTCTGTTGCTGGGAGGGCAGGTTGGTCCCTGAGGACCAGGGTCTTCCTGAGAAACCTGGCTGAGGGCAGAAGTCCAACCCCAAGATAAAGATAACGATAAAGATAGCGATAATGATAGGGATGCCACCGTCCAAGGGGCAGCTGTCCTCTGTGTCCACGGATTCCGTATCCACACAATCAATCAACAAAGGGATCAGAAGTATTTAAAGAAGAGATGTGAGCCGGGCGTGGTGGTACACACCTATAATCCCAGAACTCAGGATGCTGAGACAGGAGGATCATTGTGAGTTCGAGACCAGCCTGGGGTACAAAGTGAGTTCAATGCCAGCCTGAACTGTATAGTGAGACCCTGTCTCAGATAATAGGGCCGGGGATTTAGCTCAGTGGCATAAGCGCCTGCCTGGCAGGCGCAAGGTTGTGAGTTCAATCCCTGGTACTGGGGGGGAAAAGAAAAGAAAGGAAGAGAAAAAAAAAAAAAAAAGAAGAAGAAGACATGTGTCTACTGAACAAGGACAAACTTCGTTCTCTCCATTATTCTCTGGATAATACAGTGTAAAAACCAGAGGTTACATGCAAACCCCTTCTTATAGAAGGTCCTGAGCATCCTCAGGTTTGGGTATCAGGCGAGGTCCTGGAACTGGTTCCCCAAGGACATCAAGGGATGAGAGTCCCCTGCTTAGTGTTGTACACCCTGATCTCACACTAACCAGAGTGTAGGAGAGGAGAACTCTGATCCTGCCCTGTGGAGAATTAGGGAAATTGAGGCTTAGAACTGGTGAATGGTGAGGCCAAAATTTAATTCCAAGCAGCCTGACTTCAGATAACTCAGAATCCACCAGAGGATATGACAAGAGTGACACCATATCTGTGTCACGCTCATCTTGACAAGCGTCATATGGACCCAGCTCCATGCCTATCACTGGAGAGTTAGAATCAGTAGCACCCTGAGCTGCTCACCACCCAGAGGGGTAGAGAAGACAGTCGCCAGTTGGGGGTGGGGTGACAGAGGACCTGCCCCTTCTGGAGCTACTTTCTGCAGCTAGGACCTTTGGGGGTCAGCAAGATGCAGGCTCAGGAGCCGTACTGCCTGGGTTTGCGTCTCGCTATTTGGTACTTAAACTGTCAACTGTGTGGTCTTCGGCAAGTTCCTTACCCACTCTGTGCCTCTGTTTCCTCATCTACAGACTGCTTCGCTGAGATGTGAAGATGAAATATACTGATTCTAGCAGTCTTGGAGTTGTGCCTGGTCCATGCCAAGGGTTTCAACATGTCACCCACCATCCTCCTCCTCCTCCTCACCATCTTCATCAATTCTCATTGGAGACCTCTTTAATCTCCCAGCATTTCTATAAAGTGGGTGGGATCATTCCCACTTCACAGGTGAGGAAACTGAAGCTCAGAAAAGTTAAAATAACTCAAAATTTTAAAACGAGTGACAGGCAAAACTAAGACCTGAACCCAAGCCTGTTGACACAAGATCTTGTGTTCTCAATCATCTTTGTTATGCATCGGAGAGAAAAACTGAACAGTTGTGCATTGAACAACTTCTGCAGGCCAGGCCACGCTGCCATTAAATGCCTGGCCTCCTGGGGAAGGCTCCGGCTGCCCAGTACCAACCTGCAGACAGAGAGAGCCCTGCTCCTGCGTCTTCCTCTTTGCCCGCTCCTGGGCCTCCTCCACTTCCCGGCTGCAGAGGGCAGAATGCTTTGATTGGGCCCCGAAGGTGGGAGGCCTGCAGGTCTAGGGTATCCGGTTCTGAGCCAGGCGCCCCGCAAACACTGCCTCGCTCTGTTTCTCTCTGGCTCTGTTTTCCTCTGGGAGAAATACACTCATGGAGCCCCGGCTAATTAAGCAAGGCTTCATCTGGTGGAGCCCTGAAAGGATGTCTGTGAGGAAGGGCTGGTGGCAGGGGACACATGAAGAGCTCTGATCCTGGCCCAGAAGCAGAGGTTGCTGCAACGTCTGTGTGGGCCTTGGGTGCCTGGCTGGGCACACAGACCCCGGCAGGTACTTGTGCTGGTCCTCGGTCATTTGCAGGCATCAAGAGGCAAGGAGGGCCTTGGGGGAGGGGGTTGCCAAGTCCTCCCCTGTGGGCCATCCCAGCTGCCATCTCTAGCCATGGGCTCCTATAACCCTTCTTTCAAGAACCTTCTCAGGCTATGTGAAGTGTCCATAGTCCCTGAAGCCCTACTGTGTGACCCATTCTCTGGACCAGTAGTGCAGGTCACTGGCCTGCTTCCTCCTCCTTTCTGGGCACCTGCCCTGGCTGCTCTTTCTTTAGTATTCTGCACCTTCATCCCTGGCATTGCTCCCTGTCTCCACCCAGGCCTTCCTTAATGTCACCTCCCTTGTCTTTCCCAACTGCTCTCTCTGGATTAACCGCATGGAGACTGAGAGAAATGCAACCGTAAGTTCTCTGAACCTCTTTCTCTCAAGAGGTAGGGCTGGGAGTGGTGACACACACTTGTAATCCCAGAACTCTGGGAGGCAGAGGCAGGATTCCAAATTTGAGCCTAGTGGTGATAACTCAACAATTTAACAAGACCCTGGCTCAAAATATAAAAAATAAAAAGGACTGGAGATGTACCGCTGTGTGAAGCACCTAAGTTCCATTTCTGATACTGCAAAAGGGGTGGAAAAGAGGGAATATGTTCTTTCCATTTGAATCTGGGTGGGCTTGTGACAGCTCTGTCTGATGGCATAGAGTGGAAATGACACTACGGAACTCCTGCCTAAGTTTGCAGGAACACCTGATTTGGGAGCCTTGAGCCACCACAGATAATCCAACTTCACTGAGGCTGCCATGTTGGAAGGAAGCTGGAGCCATGCAAGGAGGTCATGGGCTGATGCCCAGGCCAGCTGCCCTGGCTGAGCCTGTTCTTTGGTTACCTGGCCAAAGGTCCAGGAATGTTATATTAGCAACAATGACCACATCCTTAGTGGCATAAAATAACACACATTTATTCTCCTATAGTCCTGGCAGTCGGAACTCCAAAATGGCCCACCCTGGGCTAGACTCAAGGGATGGACAGGGACACTCTGTTTCCTCACCCACTGTGACTCCTGCAGGCCCTTACCCTCCTTGGCTGCAGCTCTTCCTCCATCTTCAAAACAGACAGAGTGATGTCTTCTCATTTCTATGTCCCCACTGTGTACTGTCGCTTCCTTCTCTCGCTCTCCTTGCCTCCTTCTCTCCCTCGTGATGACACTCCTGGTCACTGTGGTTCTACCCAGAATACCCAGGATCATCTCACCACTTAAACCTCTGGTTGAGTCCTGTCTGCAAGTCCTGTGTGTTACATAAGGTGGCACAGTGTCAGGTGCAAGGCACTGGTTGGGATACCATTGTTTGTAATACATGCTAAATGAAGATGCCTCCAGGTGATTACAGCCCGCAGCTGTTCCGATCACCCACAGCCACCCGTGTCTCTCCAGCTGAGTCTCCAGACGTCATGGAGTGGGGCCAAACCCTATGCTGTACTCAACTTAACTTCCTGAGTGCAGTGCCCACACACATAAAACTGGCTGGGTGTGTGTGTGTGTGTGTGTGTGTGTGTGTGGTGTGTGTGTGTGTGTGTGTGTGTGTGTACATGTACTACTAAGTTTGCAGTTGTATTTTATACAGCAATGAATAACTTTAAACCCATCTTTGTCTTCATATTCAATCCACTTAGCTTGATTTGGTTTTCTGTACAAAGAAGAAAGTCATAATTACAAAATTCTATTGTGCATTTATGAGTTTCTTGGTTAATTTTCTGTCTCCGCCAACTAGAATATAAGGCCAGAGGATTTAATGCCTCTTGCTTTATCCTAACCCTACGTGGCAAAGAGTCCTTTGATAAATAAGTGCTTGTTTCCCACACTGGGCTGTGAAACAATCTGGCTGGACAATTGCTGGGTCCCTAGAACCCTTGTAAGACCATTACAAAAAGCAGGGGCTCTGTATGTGTTGAACAAGTGACTCTTCATTTCCTTAACCTTCCCCTATCATGGAGGCAGAGGAGCTTAGAAGCCACCTCTAAATTCACTTTTCTAGGACCTGAAAACCTGAATGCCATCCAGGGCAGTGGAGAGCCTATGGTCTAACTGAGCCAGCTGAACTGCGAGACAGCTGGGAGTACTGAGGCCTGCGGCCAATGGGCCCACCAAGGGCAGGGCCTCCTTCTGGGTATGTGTGTCTCCCTTGGTGGCCTCCTGAATCACTCAGGGTTTTCCAGAGAAGCAGAGCCAATAGGGTATGTGTGTTTGTGTACATATATACATACACATGTATATGAGTCATACACATGTATATGAGTCATACACTGGATCACGCCGCATATACAACAGTTGTCTCATAAGTTGATATTACCTAGTGTCATTGCAATCATCTTCGTTTGTGGAGCTATGCTCTATGATGCTTGCACAATGATGAAATCACCTTTTGATATATTAGAATGAATCACTGTTGTTAAGCAATGCAGAAAGAAAGAGAGAGAGAGAGAGAGACAGAGAGACAGAGAGACAGAGACAGAGACAGAAAGAGAATTATGAGGCACTGGCTCATGCAGAGTTAGGACCTGAGAGAGCCACTATTCCTAGTCCAGTTCCAAAACTTGAGGACCAGGTGAGTGAGTGGTGTATATCCCAGTCCAAGGGCAGGAGAAGATGAAATGAAATCCTCCATTTCCACAAGGAAGCAGAAGAGAAGGGTTGTATTCAGACTCCCCCTTCTTCTGCTTCTGGTTCTCCTCGGGCCTCACCATGTTGGATGACACCCACCCACCCTAGGGTTGTTTCTCTACTAAACCCACTGATTCACATGCTCATCTCATCTGGAGACACCGTCACAGACACACCAATCACCACGTGTGATCTGGGCACCCCGTGGCCCGGTCAAGTTACACATCAGAATAACCGTCACACCCTTGCCCACATCCTCTCTGCCCTTCCTTGCCTTGGTCAGTGCCCCAGCACACTGGTCTCTTTGGGCTGGGCTGTCTCACTATGTTCTTTGCCCACTGGCCTCTTTGTCCATGGCAGGCACTGACCAATTGGAGGGCAGGCGAGGAGAGAGATCAGGGCATTAGCTTTGGCAGAGGCTGCCTTCTGAGAGTCCCCTTCCATGGCAGGGAAGTTCATTTCAATCCTTCCACTTCCTGCCAGAAGTGGCGATGGTACTGTTGTTTACAATCTCCTTACTCTTTTTCTCCTGGAGACTGAAGCTCTCTTCTGGTAGACCCTTTAGCATGTGCTATCTCCCACCAGGTATTACATGCGACAGTATCTGTAGACTTCATTTGGCCCTGGATTCTAGTTCAAGTCCCTATTCAGGTCAGAAATCTCTCTTCAAATTTCTATCACAGTTGATGATTTCTTTGTGTACTGCTCCTCCCTCACCCAGCCCTGGGGCTTTTCCACCTCCCGTTCTTGCTCGTTCCTTGCAGACCTTCTTCCTCACCATGCACTAATGTCTGCCCCTGGAGAGTTCCTCTGAGTCCCTTTAGTCTACATGGACTCACTAGATAGGACAAGTGACACAAGACAGCACTTTCAGGACAGATGATGGTCACCACTCCCTCGTGAGATGATGGCTTCAGGTCAAATTCCCTTGGGGCTGGATGGAGGACCCTTGGAGGACCTCTTGACCTCCGCGATCCTCTACCCTGACAGTCATTTGTTCATATTTATTGATTTGTTGCCTGTGCATTGGCAACCAAGGGTCAAGGCAGAGACTAAGAGGTGGATGAGTCGATTGCACCCTTGGGCTGAGTTCAATTTTTGTGCTAATAACCAAGTCAGGTTTCTGCAGTTAGTTTCACAATCTCTGGAGGCAACTTCCTCACACACTTGAGTGGATCAGTGTGGTCAGTGAGTTCTCCATACCCTGATCTTCCTCCCTACCCTGCCAGGATCAATAGCAAGACTACCTGAATTGTGCCTTTACCCCTAAGGCCCTGCTATGGCCCAGCCAAAGTGGGTGAGGATGACTGTGCCTCTAGTACCCTTTCAGGGAGACAGTCACTGTCTTATCTATGTTTCATCTTTTGAAAAATGAACTGTTTATAATGGATGATTTTTTTAAGCCAATGTTTAGTACTGTTCATATCAAGACCTTCTTTCCCATAGCATCTTATTGATAGTTGTGAGTTTTTACTCACACATGGGATTCTCTAATAGGTGTCTCCCTCCCTGCTGGGCCGTGGGTTCCACTGGGGGAAGAAAGCTTTGTGTCCTCAGGATATACCATGCCATCTGACAATAGTAGGTGCTCAGTAAGGGTTGGCGAAGTGAATGGTGCAATGAAAAACTCCCTCAAGGGCTCAATATGAGTGGAAGCTCAACTTGACTCTCTAGATCACCTGGGGACTCTGTTCTGGCCTTCAGTCCAAAGAAGACACTCAAGAACTTCCTTGGGGAAAAAAAGCACACTATTTTCTCCTTGTGATACGCCTGGCGGCCAGGCCCCCTTAAATGCCCTGGGACCAGTTCTCAGAGGCCACGCTGGGGGAACAGGCCTGTGTTCTGTGGGGAGCTGCATTGGCCTGCCTTTTTTCCTGCTCCTCCTAATATTAACCTGGCGCGGGGCCCCCAGCCCCCACGCAGTGATGGGAGGCCCTGGATGGAGCCAGCAAACGGATCCATCTGGAAATAGAAAAATAATCCCAACACTAGCGGTTTTGTCTGGCTGCCCCAGTGGGGTGTGGAGCAGCCCGTGAAAGGGGCTTTGAGGGCTGGAAGGGGAGGGCTTTGCAACTGGGAACCTCTGCCCCCAGTGCTGGCCAGGTACCTGTGCCCAGGCCCCCAGCAAGTGGCACATCTGCAGAAAGAGGGACTGCGCCCAGCTGGCTTCTAGTGGTCCGGGCTGGCCCAGAAGTCGTGTGAACTGGAGTGAGTGGCTTGGTCTTTCCAGGCCACAGAGCCATGTGAGTGAGGGTGATAAGACCTATGCCCTAGAATTGATGTGACAAAAAAAGATTCCATGGCCTCAACACCCAGTGTGATACCTGGAGTACTGAAATGGTTAATCAAAGAGTAGAGATCACAGTTACAAGGATTTCTGATCATAGGAGATTTAGTTGCCAAAGCATGGGCTTGGGTGAGCCTCCATTTTCCCATCTGAGTAATGGGCAGTGACCCAGGACTGTCCAGTTCTAGATGGCAATGAGGTGAGGTCCAGCAGCTGCTTGTGTGCCCCAGGAGAGAAAGAGGTGCCCAATCCCACAGGGTACCTGCTGAGCTAGCATGCAGTGCCAGGACAGCCCCCCAGGATGATGGGGAGCTCCCAGAGGCCTGGCACCTGTTCCCCCAGAGAGCCCATGAGCATTCTGGGCCTTTTCAAGTGCGACTCGCTATTTGCAAAACTTGAAAGGCCACACAAGGAGGCCAGGCTGGCAGAAAGGTGTTGTTCGGAGAGACTTGGGTCCAGGATGGGAGCAGATGTAGCCTGGGGCTGGCTTACAGCAGCACCTGCTGCCCACTGAATACACGGAAGCCTGGGTGGAGGGCAGGGATGGGGTGGGGTTCAAGGTCCAATTTTTACTGCACTTCCTGTTTTCTTAGATGAGTTATGTCCTTCCTCACTGATGTTTCCCACTCGTACATCTGGCAGTCAAGTACTGAGTATCACCTTTGCTCCAGGCTCTGTCCTTATCACAAGAAGTAGAAATAAATGGCAAATGCTTCTCCTCCTTGGAGGCAGGCAGGCCGCCATGATTGGTAACTTCTCACAGCCAGGCAGAGCTTCTGGGGTGATTTCTACATTTCTGTCTTGAGCAATGGTTGGAACAAGGTAGGGAACACTAGAAAGGGAGTGAGTTTTGGGTATGAGGAGGTGACAGTGTAGTCTTGGACAGACTGAGCTTGCTGTGTCCATGGGACAGCTGGGGAAGACCATGGGAGTTGGATCAATGAGCATGAAGCTCATGTTGGAGAAGAGTGCTGACTTGAAGGATTTGCCTGGCCTCAGCACCCCCACTTTCCCATCCCCCTCTGAGGTGGCACTGGTAATGACAACGGTGACCATGGCAGTGATAGCAA
>RJWM01049270.1:0-11180 GCA_004363535.1 Dasyprocta punctata
CCCAAGTGCCCATCAATCAAAGAATGGATAAAAAAGATGTGGTATTTTTATACAATGGAGTACTACTCAGCTATTAAGAAAGATTGCATTGAGACTTTTGTAAGTAAATGGTCATGACTTGAGACCATACTCGTAAGTGAGATAAATCAAACCCACATGTGTAAATACCGTATTGTCTCCCTAGTGTAAGAAACGGAAAGGTATATATGATCCAGAATCTATAATGAATACTACGTAAGGGTAAAGAACAGCTCAAAGAGCAAAGGTAACTGGGAAGGGAATGGGTGGAAAGAGAAAAGGGAAGAGGAGAAGATATAAACCTGTATATATGTATATGTAAGATAACTAAAATGAACACACTGTTGAACCTATTCGTTATTGAGAAAGAACAATTAACACTCATATGATTAGATTAATTTTACATGTCTGTATCTGTTAATGTAAGTAACCATTTTAAAGATAATGATACGCAGTATTGCAACCATTGTCAGGTTTCTATCATCCGATTTTGTAGACCTGCAATGTTACTGTTGTGTATTTACTCTAGTCATTTGTTTGTCTCTTTTGCTTGTTGTTTTTGTTTTATATGTCTTTTTTTTCTGTTTTTTCTTCCCTAAAATAAAAAAAAAAAGAAAAGAAGGAAGTTAAGGGGTATTTATTGGAAGTAATAGAAGAAAAATAGCTCCTGGAAGGATCCCTGAATTTGGACTTCCACGAGGCACCTTGGTTCAGAAATTTTATACATAAGCAGAGCATGAGAATCTGCTCTGTTGTTTAGCAATCTCCTATCACAGGTAGCTCTGTTGGTTTAAAATGACAAATCAACACTTAGGTTCTCTAAATCAGTTATTCAGCTTGCAGAGTTTAAAGGAAAATCAGCTTTTCTGCATTTTTAATTTTCTGGAAACTCAGTTTCAAGTGTAGACAGGGTTGGACACCATTCAGCCTGGAGGTAGGGATGTTTTATTAATTAAGTGAGTCTGTTCTGCCTAAGACGTTTCTTTCCTTGGAGTCTGGATTCCTAAGTCTATCTGCATGACTTCAATTAGTTCTTAAATCTGACCATGGTCTAAATCAGTGGACTTTTTCTCAGACCCTGTCCCTTTCTGGCTGCCTAATTATAAATTAACTAAGTAAACTGTCCTTTACAAAATTAATAATTTCCACCAAAGAGTGAGCAACACATTGAGTTAGAGAAGTGAAGAAAGATTAGGAATCAAAATGAATTAGCTGGACAAAGGTGACTGATAGCACCTTGTTTCTGGACAAGGTCCAAGGAATTCCCCAATATGAAGATGGAGGACCACGACTCAGCCCATACATGGGGCAGGCAGCAGGTTTGCTGATTTCCACCACAGAAAAAGGATTCTCAGAGTATGTCAGTAAGAGGTATAAAGAGATTTATTAGGCGGAATTTTAAAAGTACATAATCAGGGAAACCGAGTGTAGTCTCTCAAAAGGAAGGGAGGCATGTATGACCTTGAGCTGGGCATATTTATGGGGGATTTGGGTTTAGAAATCTGTAGAACTTGTGAATCTAGGAAAGTAAGGGTTTCAGTTTACAAATGAAATTTCGGCAAGGGAAGGGTGAATGCCCTGCCACAGGAGACACTCGGCACAGGTGATGGAGCTGTAGTCCATCCGTAGAGAAAGACCCATTTTACAGGTGAAAAGAGATGGTCTCCTGACAAGTGAAAAAGACCCATTTACAGGTACGAGTGAAAGGCCCAGGTGCCGATTTATAGATGAAAGGGAATGGACCATGTTTATTATATCTTTAAGGGCCTTAGAAATTTTTGACTGGGCTTGTGTCCTGAATCCGTATTTGTTATTAAAAATACATTCTAAAATTACAAAAATTTCTTTTCTCTTTTACGTGTGTTACATTTCATATCCTGTCTCAACCTTATCTCTTTTTTGAATTATATCATTTGCTACGTAAATGATCTGTCTGCCTCCACTGTTGTTCCTGGATATTCTATTTTCAACAGAGCTGCCAGGGCGATCCTGTTACTATATAAGCTTGATAATATTGAACCTCTCCATTGGTTCCCTAACTTACACGATGCTAACAAAAATTCTGCAAAACTGAAAATGCCTGTAATGTTTGCACCCATAATAGCTCTGGGATCTTGTCCCCTACCAATCTATTGCTTGTTCAGTCCTCTGAGATTTTTCCAATACACAAAGAAGATTTCACTTAAGACATTTGTCCCCTCCCACATTACCTGATATCTCTTTACCTTGAGGAGTGTGTGGCTCACTGATCTTTTCTATTTGAAATACTATACCGCTGGGCTTTCTAACCCATTTATCTTATTTAATCTGTTGTGATAGCACTTAACACCTTCAAATATTGTATATACACATGTATTATTTATGTATTGTAGATATCTTCTCTAAAAATAATTTTCATGTCAACATACATGATTTTTGTTTCACTATCACACTGCCCAGAGTAGGGCATGCTCAGACTAACACTTGTTCTTCATACATATGTATTGAATGAAGTAGGGAACTGAAAAAAACGTTTTCACTGTAAACATGGACAATTAACTTCTATGAAGTATAATTATGAAGAAAAGCAAAAACAGTATAAGTTTTACAATGAAATAAAGTTTAAATTGCATTAGTGGCATTTAAACACAAATACTGGAAAGGTTCCTGAATGACACTTGCACCAGGGTATTTAGCGATATTATTCTGTGACTCTTGAGTAATGTGCCTCACTTAAGTCAGAAGAAAATGACAACGATCGTTAAAATTTGTGTCGATGTGAATGGCTATACAGCGTCCAGCTTATTTATGATTTATACAGTTCTTGTGAGAACATTTCCAGATAAGATTAGTATTTGAATCCATTATGTCAATAACCCTTATCCTAGTGGCCTCATTAAAAGTGCTAAAGTCCAGAATCATATAAAAAGTAGAGAAAAAAATATTCACTCCTTTTTGTTTTCCTGCCTTAATGGTTAACTCAACTTTTCTCCATACATTGAACTGAGAATTATAGCACTGGGTCCCCAAAGTCCCGGAACTTTGGATTTGCCCTGAATTAGATCATTGTATTTCCTGGTGTGCACCTTGCAGAATTCATGTTGTAGATTTCTCAATTCCTCTTAAAAAAAATCAGTTCTTTGTAACAACCTGGTGAGAGGAGTGATTTATTTTGAAGTTCACAGAGCTACTAAATGGCTTTGAATCAAATCTATCACTAACACAGACCTATAGGTTACACATTCTACCCATTACCTCCTTGAAGTTTCTTGAACTGTTTTTTCAAATTACTTTAGTATTAATATTAAAAGTACCCAATTTTGTCACTTGTAAAACGTTTTTATGTGTTTTAGTATTTCCAAAATAGTGAAACATTTCTAAATTGGTGGTGTGTTATAACTGCAGTCAACCATGTAATAAATCATGATAAAACAATGGCAAATATTTTCTTTGAAATTTTCAAGTAAAGAATTGATTAACATTTGAGTATTAGGGGGGATATGAAATCAACAGAAGCACTTATATGACAACTTTTTCTTTTTTTTCTTTTTTTTTTTTTTTTTTAGCCCTAGGGATTGAACTCAAAACTTTGCCACTTAATTACCTACATCTCCAACCCTTCTTTTCTATTTTAAAATGAGTATCACTAAGTCAAGTTGCCCAGTGTTAAGATTTGTGTCTGGAAGTTAACCCAAAGCCTCATGCAGTTTTAGAGATTTTTTTGGAGGTGGCTGAATCTACAGTTTGTGATTGATTCATAATGCTATGCTGGGACTTAAACGCATTGGGGTTAAGGACTGGAGATTGCTGGATCAGTCCACTGATTGGGTTGGCACTGCCCGAATTACTGTATACTGGATACAGTATGAGGGATACAAACGGACTTGTCTTGTACTCTCTCTTGCTTTTGCTGTCTTCTGCCACCATGAACTGTTGCCCCTCTGCCATGTGCCACTCTGCCTTGGAGCCA
Source organism: Dasyprocta punctata (assembly GCA_004363535.1). Classification (NCBI taxonomy): domain Eukaryota; kingdom Metazoa; phylum Chordata; class Mammalia; order Rodentia; family Dasyproctidae; genus Dasyprocta; species Dasyprocta punctata. The sequence continues at coordinate 3,968 of RJWM01049270.1, forward strand.
GTCGAATTATGGACTGAAATTTCTACAAACGGTGAACTAAATGAACTGTTCCTCCTTTAAAATTGAGTGTCAGGTATTTGTCTCAGCAACAAGAAAAGTAACTAAGATATCCAGACTAGATTCAAGCTTGCGTTCGCCCCGTTTATTTTTTTGTTTTGTTTTGTTTTTTGTTTCTTTCTTGTTTTTCTTTTTATGTATTAACATGCCTTTTGGGATCATTTTTCAAGGTAAGAATTTCCATCTGTCTTCTGCAAATATCTATTATCTGTTCCAAATTCTCACTACTTCTGAGTGATTAATCCACACTTGGTATCAGATATTTTGAGAGCTCAGAGCTAATGAGTGGAGGAGCTATATATTAACCCATCAGTGTTTGAAGTGTTATAATATTTTGTCCTTTAACTATATTTCTTTTTGTATTTGTGTTTAAAAGCCCAGAACATGTATGAGGTAGGAATTAATTTTTATTTACACATAACACATGACTCGAGGTGTAGTCACATGCCAAATTACTCCAAATGAGGCCCAACAATTTTCCAGTATTTTGCCCCAGGGAACATCACATGCAATTTTAAAATTTCACTATTTTCAAACTTTTGGGTTGTAAGAGATAGGTGTTTAAAAAAATTGAGAAATATTTACAATTCACCAATGGATGCCCAGTTTACAACACAGGAAACAGTTGAAGTTCCAATGGACAAAGAATTTAAAGCAGAATAAATTTATTTTCACCATAAATCACAGAATAATTTAATACATATCTATGATTAACTATCATTAAAATTAAGTAGATAGTTACAAATTCATGATCTTTTTTCTATTCAACTTCACTTTGACACAATCATAAGAATTCCATCTTCAAGTTAGTCTCTAGCCACAGAAATTATAACAAAAAAGAGGTATCTAAACGATAATAAGATTTTCAAATGATTCTGAGGCAATCACTCTGAAACAAATTCAATTCTCTTTACGTTGAACTCCGTGATTCCATAAAAAAGTTCTACTTCATTTTCTCTATTCATTTGTGTTTATATTTATACATGAAATTTCTGAGTCTCCTGAATGTGCTTATGTATCGATTCATGCAATGCATATGAACTTAGAAGTAATTAAAGGTATTGTGTTTGTATCCAAGTAAATATTGATTCATTACAATTTTGGAAATGCATTTAGAGAAAATTTCACATGAACTTGGATAACTTTGTAATTTCTCACACTCTCGGTTTTTTATGTGTAATGACACAACTTATCAACTGAGCAACATACAAACAGAAAAAAATATATATAATTTAAACTGATCATCTTTGTTACTTTTTAGTCTCATGATTTAGATATAAGTATTTAACTAAAATTATTTAGATTTTTCCTCATTCCAGTTTGTATGGTTATAGCTTAAAATACTGAACTAGGTAATTCAGGGAGAAAGTATTTATTACAATCAGTATGAAAACTGGTAACATATATTTTTGTTTTATTTCCTAGTGATCTGAAATAAAACAGGTTAAGCTAAATGTGTGTCAAAACAGGTTTAAGCATGTCTGCACTCATAAGTGTGATGAATTAACAAAGTTTGAAGTAGCTCATGCATTCATTTTACTTTGAATGTCTCTACAATGTGACATTCACATTGATATCTCCTATTGAACTATTTTGTTTCAGCTGACAGTATATGCTATAAAATGTGACTAAATTATATATTTGCATAAAATTGTATGTATTGCACATGAGAGTAGTCTTGCAAATTTGTCACTTTCCAAATGAGTAATGAATCAGTAGAAATGCAATTTTGCTCCATTATTCAAACATAATGGGAGGACTAGAATATGCTAAATGCTTTTAGGTGAAGTATGATTTATAGCTTCTGGATAAAAACCTTCTGAAAATATTGTCTCAATATTATACTTCTTCATCTATGTTATTTATTTTGAAATGCATTCTGTATTTCAAAGAGAAGTAGCATATTCTAATTCCAGTGGTGGAACATGAATTGTGCATTCATTCATGAACTATAGTCACACCAAATATCTTCTGCAGAATTTCACCCACAAATTTTATTTTTCTGAATGAATAGTGATCTTCCAAATGATAGTGTACAGTTTTCTCACTGATAAAATTAGACTATATGTATGTATAAAGTAAAATCTGGTTCCTAAAGATTCTTTTTTATGTAGTATAAACAGACAGTTTTTTAAAAAGTGAGAAACTTGGAAAACAGGTGATTTATAATAGTCTTGACAGAAATGTGATATTGAGCATGTCTTCCAAATGTATGAACTGGTTAAACAGGAATATTATGCTTGCTCCCTAGTCTCTGACCTTTCATAATTTCAGTTTTCCATCTCAATGATTTTCCAAAAACATTCAGTTTAAAAATGTAAGCCTCCAAATAGCCCACAAAACTTATTTCTCATTAATCAAACAGTTCCTTCATTTCTTTGAAGAGTCTACTGTTTGAAATAAGTAGTGCATAGTGAAATGCAGCTGTTCTTGTGCCAAAATATGTAGGTTGGCATTTCTAATACAGGATCAACTAACAGAGCAACATTGCATAATTATATTAAAAATTAATAAAATTACTTGCTTGTTTCTTTTGGGGAATACATAAATTCTTATCTGTGATGTTTTTAAAATTATACTTGAAATATAGCAAACATGAAATAAATGCTAGCTCTTTGCTTTTTTTTCATTCCTAGATATATTCAATTCAATTTCTTGCACGTGTGTGTGCAGGGAGTGTTGGTACATTGTGTGTGTGTTATATCTAGCAGGCATTGCCCTGTTATTGAAATATTTAGTGTTTTCTCTACGGTGGATAAGATATTTATTCCTTTAAATTTTTCATTAATTTCCTTTGCTGTCTCCAGGAGAACTGCAGTCATTCTGATGGCAAAGATAAACTAATCCACTTGCTTAACCTAGGAAAAGGGAAACAAACATAAATTAAGACAGAACACTGTTAACACACAACTTGGACTTAATATTTCTTAAGGGCGAATACTGGAGATACTTAAATATACCTACAAAATAAAAATCAAATTCAAAGTTACTATGCCATGTCCATCAAATGTCCTTTTCCTCCTTACTTAAAATTCACTTCGATTATTTTTTAAAAATAAACAAAGGTTGAAGAATAAATGAACTTAAATTTCTTTAAACTTCATTTATAATATATATTACCAAATATATTCATCCATATTACATTTTCATTTTATGTTTAAAACAGTAATCATTTTTATATTTATTTTATGCACAATAAAATGATCAATACATTTACAGTTGCCACATGTTTTAATGATATTTCCATATGCCATTTCTGTTTTCATTTATAAGCTTTTGAATTATACAGTTTAAAAACATACTGTAGAGTTGAAATTCTAAGTATTTTGTTAGAAGTCTTTCATTCTGTATTGTGCCCTTCCTACTACAACTAAATAAATGTTGAATGTTTTACATAAATATATAATTTTAAATACAATTATAAATAAACTTGCATGTAAGTTTTATAAAAATCTTAAAATTTAAAAAGTTTTCTGCTAGCCAGACGTATTGGCACACGCCTTTAATCCCAGCAGTCGGGAGGCTGAGATAGGAAGAGCGTTGTGAGTTCAAGGCTGGCTTGGGCTACAACATAAGCAAGGCTGGCCTGAGCTACATAGTGTGACCCTGTCTTAAAAAACTAGGGCGGGAGTTTGCTCAGCAGCTTAAACACCTACTTGACAGGTGCGAGGTTATGAGTTCAAGCCCCAGTGCCAATAAAAACAGCAACAACAAAAAAAAGTTTTATGCTTCTTAACTATACATTCATAATTTATTTATTTCTTTATTTTTACCTATTTGGAATTCCACAAATCTATAAATGATATGGACAATATTTTGTAACATTTCTTGGAAAACATTTACACGAAAAGTATATTCTATGTTTTGTAATAATGATAGATAACCTAATAAATATTTCCAATCAAAACACTCATACTGGAGTATATAGTAAAAGATAACACTTAACTGTTCTTATCTTTTCTTGAGCATACTCAAGGCGATGTAAAATAAATATTGTAATAGATTATATTAGAAGTGGTGTAATAGTGTGAACTTGTAGTTATGTCATTTCATTTTAAATATCTAATTCAGAGACATAATCATGACATCTATAAAGATACATGCATAATTATATACATTTGTATACATTTGTAATTTTTCAGTAAATGTAATTGCAAACCCAGTATTTAAAATATCTATTCACTACAATAGAGGATTTTTTGGTGAGACTTTGTCGAACATTAGATATGAAAATAACCAGAGAAATAAGTTCTATATTATTTTAAAGCAAATGAACTGGTTTCAGAAAATATAAATTAAATATATTGGTGTGAGAAAATATGCAATGTAAATGTTTGAAAAAATTTTATGATGATTATTTGTTTGCCTTGTTGTACTTGCCTTTATTTTAAAATATAGAGATGCATACTTTCTAAAGCCTGATAAAAGAATGCATAAATATAATTGTGTTCTTAAAAATTTTATCTTATTTAGTTTAAATATTGCATTGATGCTCGAATGAGATAGAACCAAGGATATTTAAAACAAAATATTTCCAAAATGTTATTTGCACATTAATATTTAAGAATTGAACAGCTCTACCCTCCTTTGCAATTAATTTTATTTATCTATTCATAGATTCAGTGGAAAGGTTACATTCATGAGGAATTTATTTGGAAGATTATACCAAAGAAAGCAATATTTTAAATTTTATTCTTCCAAAATATAATGCAGCATTCACTTTTATTGTTATTTGGCTCATGGTATATGTTTCTAATGAAATATAGCACATTAGTGTTCCCATATGTTCCTAAAAACTCACTCACCTTTGTTGAACCTTCAATATAAATGCTTTTCACCACATTTTTTTGTCATAACTCCACCAAAAGTCTTTATAACCAATTATTATAAAACAGACCTCCACACTATTTTTAAGAGAATAAGAAAAGTCAAAGTCTGGAGAAATTCCATATAAAAGGCATATCTAACAAAGGGCCGTATTTTTTTTTAAAACTCTAAACCCAAAAATACTAAAATAATTTGAGCCGGACATGGTGGCGCACACTTTTAATCCCAGCACTCAGAAGGCTGAGGTAGGCGGAGCGTTGTGAGTTCGAGGCTGGCTTGGGTTACAACGTGAGCTCAAGGCCAGCCTGAACTACATAGTGCTACCCTGCCTCAAAAAACTAGGGCTGGGAGTGTGGCTCAGTAGCTTAAGTGCCTGTCTGTCAGGCGGTAGGTTGTGAGTTCAATCCCTGGTGCCAAAAAGACAAAAAAAAAATTTTTTTTTATTAAAAAATGGGCAAAAATTAGGAAAGAACACCTCGTCAGATAAGTTCCACCAATGCCAAATATGTCTGTGACAAGTCACTTATGTTAATCCATCAATAGGATGTTGAATAGTGAAACAGGGAGATATCCTCCCACAGCTTCTGGAATGACCAAAATTGGGAACATCAACACTGCCCAAAGCTGCTGAGAATGTGGAATGATAGGATTTCTCACTGCTGATAGGAATATAAAATTGTCACTTTACAAGACGCTTTAAAACTTACAAAGCTATTAACACATAGTTCAGCGATTGTCCTCCTTGAAACTGACTCCAATGAGGTGAAAACTTACCCACCCAACTGTATGTTCAAGGATATTTGTAGCAGTTGTACTTACAATGGTCAAGAATTGCCGAGGATTTAACTCAGCGGTGTAAGCTCAAGGTAGTGAGCTCGATCCCCTGCAGGCGTCCAATAGGCCTTCAGTAGGCAAATATATGAGAAAAACTATGGTGCATTGAAGGATGGGATACTAGCGCCTGCTATCGAGTCATCAAAAACAGAAACTCCTCAAGTGCTACGTGAAAGAGGTGAAAGCGATGACAAAGAAGGTCATCTGAAAGTGCTTAGTGTTGTAGAATTTAAACGCTCTAGAAATGGCAAAAAAATGGAGATGGTGAAACATGTCAGGGCTTACAGGAGGAGAAGAGGGGGTAAAATAGAGCGTTGATCACCAGCAGAAAATGCAATTCAGTAAAGTTGATCTTATAAAAGATCTTACACAAGTAGTTGCTTGTGTGTTTATGAATTTAGTTCAGTGTAATTTTATAGAATAAACTTTCAGGTTTTCATCATCATATTTAGTATGCAAATGATTTTTATTATCACAAGTATTCCTAGTGCTGCCCTTTCACCTTCCAAGACTAAATCCCTAACGATAAGTTTTATCCATCAGTAAAATTTAATTATGTTAAGGATAATATGGAAGAGAACTCAGACGTGTAATGTCACTGGGGATGAGCTTTTACTTATTTATCTTACATGCTCCATGATTTCCTAGAGACTCATTACAGTTTTGTGTATACTAATGTTTGTTCTTTTTCATAGATGAATAATATTCAAATTATGTGTTTCTTTAAATACCATTTGAAAACTATTTGGATTATTTCTAGGTTATACCTATTATTTATGAAACAACTATGAACATTCTTATCAGGTGATTGATTGATTGGGTGAATGTAAATCTTCAGTTCTGAAATAAATGCTTAAGTGTGCTATATTATATGACAATTGCATGTTTATTTTACAAAATCTACCAATGTTTTTCAAAGCGCTTATATCTTTCTTCACTTTTCCCAGTATTAGATGTATAATAAGTTTCACTGGATCATGGGCCCTTGGCATTGTCTTTATATATTTCTATAATCCCATTCTTCACAGTGAAAGCAAGTGGTTTAGATCCGCATCTCCCTGAGAAATGTGGTGGTTAGTTGTCAGTTTGGGTGGGAATGCCCAGTTGAATTGAGTCAGCATGGTTCTGCGCATTTAAGACCCACCTGATTGTTATCAGAATGGTCTAGAAAGACAGGAGCAGAGGATTTCACACTGATTTTCCTCACTGAAGCTTTTCACTTCTTCACTTTCCAGTCTTCACTTTCCTCAAGAATGGCTGTTCTCTTTGGAGGAGCGCTAGTCTTCTCTCGCATCTTGAGCGCAGTCTCCTGTCTAGCCTTCGGCCCCAGCCCATTGTCTTTCCATCGTAGACCCTTTAGTCCTCCATTGCAGATTTCTGGACCTCCTGATAATGACTTTCTGTGGACATTGCTGTGGGTTCCAGGCCTTTGGCTGGACTCCAGGGGACCTTGCCGTGGGATCCAGGCCCTGGACTGGGTTCTTTAGATCTCCCA
>RJWM01049271.1:0-11183 GCA_004363535.1 Dasyprocta punctata
CCAAAATCAAAACAAAACAAAAGCTAGCATGACACTGGCATAAAAATAGATGCATAAGCTATTGGATCAGCATAGAAAGTTCAGAAAGGTGCCCACACACCTATGAAAATTGATATTTGGCAAAGATGCCAAGAATATACAATGGGAATAAGGCACTCTTTTTAGTAAACAGTGCTGAGAAAAGTGGATATACATATGCGAAAAGTGAAATTAAATACTTATTTTACTTTGTAGCCCAAAATCAACTAACAATGTATTATTTTAGTACCAAAAATTAACTATTATTTTAATTGTACATATTAATGGTATACAGTGTGACTGTGATATGTATACAATATGTAATGATAAAATCAGGATAATTAGCATTTTCATTTCTTTAAATATTAAAAGTTTTAAAATAATACCATAATTGTACATATTCATGGGCTATACTTTATGTTTCAAAATTTGTATATAATGTATAATAATCAACTCAGTAATTTATATTTCAATTTTCTTATCATTATTTTGTGTTTGGCGCTTTCGTCTTCCTGTTCTAGGTATAATAAATACATAATAAAGTACTGTGAATGATTTTACTACACTGTGCTGTAAAACATCAAAATGTTTTTTGATTCCTCTCTGTCCTCTCTTCTCCCTCACCTTTCATAATTTTAGTAATCAGTCTTCTACATTCAGATTAACTTTTTAAAAACATACATATATCAGAGGGAACATGGAGTATTTGTATGAATGTGTGGCATACTCAACTTACATAACTGAAAATGATGGAATACCATTCATTTCATTGCCAAATAATATTCATTGCATATCCATACCACATTGTTTTAATTCATTTATCTACTGATTGACATCTAAGTGGTTCCAAATCTAACATGATTTATTGAAAACTGTATTTTCTTCATTTATTGGCTTTGTCCCTCTGTCAATTATCAGTTGGTGACAATTATGTGGGCCCATTTCTGTGTCCTGTATTATGTTGCATTGGTTTATTTGTCCATTATTTTGCCAACATCATACTGTCTTTATTACTGCACCTTTATTGTAAAGCTTAAAATTGAGTAATGTAGGTCCTTTAGCTTTGTTCTTCTTCAATATTATTTTGACTATTTTGTGTCTTTTGCTTCTGCATATAAAAATTTAAAATAAATTTGTTGATAACCATGAAATAACTTGCTGGAATTCATTAGGATTATTTTACAACTATAAATCAAGTTGAAAGAACCAATAGGTTGTGAATACTGAATTTCTACTCTTGAATGAGGAAACCTACTCACATATTAGTTTTCCTTTTTTCATCAGCATTTTGTAGTTTTTCTCATGTAGAACTCTGATGTATTTTGTTAGATTTATATCAAAGTATTACATTTTAAGAGAAAGCAAATGTTAATGACATTGTTTATTAAAGCCTACATGTTCATCATCGGTGTATAGGAAATCAATTGAATTTTGTATGTTAATGTGCCATGCAATCTGGCTATCATCTGTTATTAGTTCCTGGAGTTTCTTGTGGATTTGATACATAGAGGATCATGTCATTTTGAAACATACAGTTTTGTTTCTTCCTTTCCAATTTGTTTATTTCTCTTTCCAATTTGCTAATTTCTCTTTCTTGTCATTTTATGTTAGCTAGGACTTTCAGTACTACTGTATTTATCAGGGTTTACCAGAGAAACAGATATATGTGAGATATACAAGTGTATAAGAAGTTATAAGATTAGCTTATGATGGTCAGTCATAGAGAGTCAGATGAGGAAGCAAGCAGAGCATGTCTGCATGCTGGAGGCTGGAGGGTCCAAAGGTCTGAAACTTACTGCAGTGTCCTGTGCGAATCTGCATCAGGAGGCCAATGGGTCTGTGACAGAAAGCTGAAGAATCTATGATGGAAGGCTGAAGAATCTATGATGAAGGCTGAAGAGTCCCAGGTGGAAGTCAAACAGTCTTCCACAAGCCAGGAGATGACGTCCAAGCTGAAGGCAAAGAATGGAGCTCCTCTGAAGAACCAGCAATCAGTCCTTCCTCGTTTCCCTTTTATTTTATGCAGGCTACACCCCTTGAGTGGGTGTAACACTCACACTGTCTCCAGTGCCTTCCTCTTACACAGGCTGAGGATGTTACCCTGGTCCCTAGCCCCTTGCTGAATCACTTGGTTAAATTTCTGACCTTCTCAAATTGACACAATGTATCAACTACTACAATCCACCCCTCCTCAACTTGGCAACCAGATACATTTTTTAAAATCAGTCTCCAGATACAAACACATGCCTATAATTATGTCTAACATGTTATAACTATAATGAATACAAACATAAATGTACTAATTCCCTCACCAGAATAGAAGGTGAGTTTTCCTTGGATGATACTTATTCTTATCATTTCACAACTTGAACATTATAACACAGTTTAGCAATCCTTAAGAACCAGTATTAAATATATCAACCTTAGATTACATTAGAACCCTATTAGGAGAGAAATAGTACAATTGCAATCTGCTTTTCTATAGCTGATCACAGGGCCATAGCTGGTATTTAGAACTACCTTCTTTCACTACTCATTCTGTATTCCCTTGGCCTTCAGCAAGCACCTCGGCAGGTCTTGGCTCTTTCCCTGGTGGAGTGACGCATACCTTCATGTATGAAGGTTCTGAGCCATTTGTCGCTCTGCCTGTATTAGGTTGTAGCTTCCGCTGACTTTAATAACAGGGCATGGTAAAACTAAGAGGCATCCTAAGGGATCTCCTGGACTTCAAATCCATTCTTCCTTTCCTCTATTGTGTAGTAGTCTAATTTTCCCTTGACAGTCTAGGCCAATCACTCCTGACAACACTGTGACTCCCTTTTTAGCTTATTTCCACCGAGACATGAGGAAACCAAAATGGCCAGGGGAAGTCTTAGCTTCCGGTTCAATGGTATCATTGTTGTGCTTCCTGGTATAAGCTTTACCCACTCTGGAACCAAGACTTCTAAGCCAGCAGAACATAAGTTCGTGGGGACAAGAAGCAAAAATTTTGCTAGTGGATCACTAGGGGTAATGGTGAGTGATACCATTCCTACTTCTACCCCTTGATTCCTGGACCCATGGATCCTAGCTATGGGAGACACAGTACTTGATAGTGAACACCGATTCAAAGCATATACGGCCTTTTGAAGTACCTTACATCAGCCCTGAAAGCTGTTGCCACCTAGCTGGTGTTGTAACTGTGTCTTCAAAAGATCATTCACTTTTCCATCTATCCAGCTGCTTTTGGATGGTGTGGGACATGGGAAGACCAGTGAATGCAATGAGCTTTATCATATTGCCTCATTTATTTGGCTGCAAAATGTGTTCCTTGGGCAGAGGCAATGCTATGTGGAATTCCATGATGGTGGATAAGGCATTCTGTGAGTCCACAGATGGTAGTTTTGGCAGAAACCTTACATACAGTGAAGACAAATTCATATCCAGAATATTTGTCTATGTCAGTGAGAACAAAGCACAGTCCCTTCCATGATGGAAGTGGTCCAATATAATCAACTTGCCACCAGATTGCAGGTTGATCACTCTGGGGAAGGGTGCCATACTGGGGACTCAATCTTGGTCTCTGCTGATGGCATATTGAGCATTCTGCAGTGGCTGTAGCCAGATCAGCCTTGGTGAATGGGGATCCATGTTGCTGAGCCCATGCACAACCTCCATCCCTGCCACAGTGGTCACTCTGTTCATGGGCAATGACGGGAGTGACTGAAGAAAAAAGTTGGCCACTATCCACAGAATGGGTTATCTTATTTACTTGAAGTCCTTTTCTGCCGAAGTTACCTTTTGGTGAGCATTGTGGATTTGATTCATAGAGGATCATGTTATCTTGAAACAGATATAGTTTTGTTTCTTCCTTTCCAATCTGTTTATTGCTAATTTATTTTTCTTGTCATTTTACATTAGCTACGACTTTCAGTACTATGTTGGAAAACAGTGCTGATAGGAGATAGTTTTCTGGTTTCCTTGATTGTAGGAGAAATGTTTCTAGTTTCTCAGCCAGAAGCATAACATTAGCCATAGGTTTTTTGGTAGTGATTCTTCATGAAATTGAGGAAGTTTATCTCTGCCTAGTTTACTGAGAGTATTTTTCATGACTGGTTATGTTTTGTCTGTTCTTTTTTCTGCATACATTGATTTGATCATATGGTTTTTCTTCTTTAGCCTATGATGTAGCAGATTACAGTATTGGTTTTCAAATGTTAAACTAGTCTTGTATATTGGAATAAATCTTATCTAGTCATGGTGTATCATTCTTTTTATACATGGTTGCATAAATATAATTTAATGTATTAGTATTATGTATATAGTATGTTTGTATGCAAAATATAACATTTTTGGGGGTTATGGGGAATAGAACTCAGGACCTTGCACTTGTGAGGCAGGTGCTTATGCTGCTGAGTTTAATAGTGGGAAATTCTTTAGGTACCAGTGAGTATATCCATGTTCAAAAATAAATGTTAATATAAACTGTGGTAGTCCAATAAAGGCTAGATCAAAGAGGATGCAGAATTTCAAGGAATGAAGATTTGCATTTTATAGTTGGAAGTGTTCATTTTTCTCTTAGTCTTCTCTACTCCATATCGGCCTATATATAGAAAGTTGGGTCATTAAAGTCTGAGCCTGGTTAGCAGTATGTTTATCTCTCCTAGGACCGTTTTACAGGGAGTTGTATTGTGGTAAGGGTTTACCACCTAGAATCTTTTCGAAGTAGGTCTTTTATAGTGATACTCTGCTTCAAAACCACTGATGGCTTCTTGGGTAAACTTTTTTACTCCTAAGATACTTTAAATCATTCAGTCTGGTCTTTGGTATCTTTTATGGTTTCTGCAGCCATGCTTCTTTACCTCTAAAAATGTAAGATCCATCAATGCAGGACTACTGTCCCTTTCTTAACAGAAATACATCTATCCCTGAGCTTCTCTCCACCCTCATATTCCCCAGAAATAAGTGTGATAAGTGGTTATAATCAGCCACCACTAAAGGACTCAGAAAACTTTTCATAGAGAGGTCCTTGGTAATTATTTTGTGTTTAATGAGTTCCTTCAAGATCTAGACTCCTCTGGGATATAGAATCCTTAGGCCTAGGGGTGCACAGAATGAAAAGCATGAGCAGGGGTGATGCAGACATAGGTGATAATTACAGGTGCTGTTACTTCCTATTTCTATAAGAATTAAATGGATCAGTATCTTGGGTCAAAGCTCTAGATTCACCCTCAGCCAGTCTGGGTAAGTTGCAAAAAGGAGAATAAGCTGATACCTTAGTGTCCTTCCAGCTTGGGGGGGGTGTCTTCATTTCCAAGATTGTATAATATTCTACACCATACTTCTTCATATATAACTTTTCTTTTCTTATTGCTACCTCCCAAGACTTTTCCATGTTATAGAAACATTCTTATTAATGTTTAGCACTTACAATATTTATTAATATTTATTAATAATAGCATTCTCCAAGATTATATTATTTCAATACAATGACATCTCTGTGAGAGTAGCCATTTGATGCAGCGGTCATTAATCTTTGTCTATATAATTGAATTATTCAAGCAGCCTCAAAATATTTTGGACATATCTCCTCTAAAATATTTTGGTCACATTTATTTGGGATGGCAAATCTGTTTTACAATCCTCCTACTCTAAGTATGGTCCATTAACCAACTGAGTTAGCGTCACCAAATGTAAAAACAGAATTTTAAAAATGTAGAATCTTAGGCCCCATACCATAGCCATTAAATCAAAATCAGCATTTAACAGAGTAACCACATACTTCATCTGTAAATTAAGTTTTGGAAGCTCTGCCCTTTGTGATTTCCGTGTGCAGTCCAGACTAACTACACCAGTATGAAGTGAGGAAGGTGAGAAGCACCATTCACAGGAGCACTGAAACTCATGTACCTGATCAGTACATCATGTACAAGTGATGTCTCTGTGGTTTGTTATTTCTATTAAGACCCCCAGATGAGTCCCACCTGTTCCCCAAGGAAGCAACATTCTGAGAAATCAAAGTTTAAATATAAAATTTTATTGATGCTTTTCCCGCCTGAAATATCAATATGCTTTCTCCAAAACTTAAAAACTACTATTGTGGCTAGATTAAACACTATTAGCCGGTAGAAAATTCCAGTAATTACACTCAGTTATGTCTCTTTTGGGTAGGAAATTTCCAAGACCTAATGTCCTTCTTCATTTTTCTTAGCAATGAGTTGTGGATTTCTGGAGACAAACTGGGGTGAAGTCTCAAAACTAGAAATTATCTTCATCCCTTCTTATCTCTCCAAGTTACTAAACCTATCATTATTTTTTTCATACCACTATCATAAATTTTGGGTACATCAACATAAGGGACAAAATATCAATACAGTCAAAATATCAATATAAGGGGTGGTCTGGTTGTTTGTTTAGGATGAAGAGTAGTAGGATTGGGTCATCTAAGATTTTTTATGATGCTCTGAAGTTACATCCAGATAGTCCATAACAAAGTTTCACAAGCTAGTTCTGCATGTTTTGAGCTGGTGAGTCTTTCTGGAAAGATTTAGTAGTAGTTATTGTAATGTAAGGAGAGTTTCTTGCCTTTAAATTTTGCCAAATATGTGTCTGAACCTGGAGGAAACCAGTAAATACTCATGAAACACTGACCATATCCAGGCACTATGCCATGTGCTGAGCATGCTACAGTCACAAAGACAGATATGCCCTTGCATGAAGCTTACAATATGGCAGGGAAGCCAGTTGCAAACAAGTGATCAAGGGCATTGAGTCCTATAAGATGGGCACACAGTGCTGTGGGAACATAGCAGCAGATCTCACTTAATATGAGGAGATTGGGAAGATTTATCTGTGGAAGGGACATGTAATATACCTAAGAATGAGTAGGGATGACCCAGGTGAAGAGGGAGCAGAGAGAAGATGGGGCTAGGTAAAAGGAGCAGCAAGTGTGAAAGACTGGAGTCAAAAATTATAATCTTTACTCTCTGGAGGAGCGAATTGGGAGAAGGAAAGAGTGAATCATGGTTTCACTTAGGGTATGTTGAGATGAAGATGGGAATGAAGTGAAGATAGAAGTTCATTCATAAGGTTTAGGTGCTAACCAATGCTGCATGAATAGGCAAACTGTCAAGGCTCTATCTATAGAATAATTATATGTTTATTTGGATTTTAAGGGATCCTATTGTTTTTCTCTTAAAGATACTGGAGACAGAGCATGAAAGGAAAGAATCAAACTCTCCTCTCAGAGTTCCTCCTTCTGGGTCTGCCCATCCAGCCCAAGTATGAAAACCTGTTCTATGCCCTGTTCCTCACCATGTATCTTACCACCATCCTGGGGAACCTCCTCATCATCATCCTCATACAACTGGATTCCCATCTCCACACACCCATGTATTCTTTTCTCAGCAACTTGTCCTTCTCTGACCTCTGCTTTTCCTCTGTCACCATGCCCAAGTTGCTGAAGAACATGCAGAGCCAAGTCCCATCCATCCCTTATGCAGGCTGCCTGGCCCAGATGTATTTCTTCCTCTTTTTTGCAGATCTGGAGAGCTTCCTCCTTGTGGCCATGGCCTATGACCGCTATGTGGCCATTTGTTTCCCCCTGCACTACACCAGGATCATGAGCCCCAAGCTCTGTGTGTGCCTGGTGGTGCTGTCCTGGGTGCTGACCACGTTCCATGCCCTGTTGCACACCTTACTCATGGCCAGGTTGTCTTTCTGTGGGGACAATGTGATCCCCCACTTCTTCTGTGATATGTCTGCGCTGCTGAAGCTGGCCTGCTCTGACACTAGTATAAATGAATTGGTGATATTTGTCATGGGAAGCATCATTCTTGTCATTCCATTTCTACTCATTATTGTTTCCTATGTACGAATCGTATCCTCCATTCTCAAGGGCCCTTCAGCTCGAAGTCTTCATAAGGCTTTCTCCACCTGTGGTTCCCACCTCTCTGTGGTGTCACTGTTTTATGGTACAGTCATTGGTCTCTACTTATGTCCATCAGCTAATAATTCCACTGTGAAGGAGACAGTCATGGCTCTGATGTACACGGTGGTGACTCCCATGCTGAACCCTTTTATTTACAGCCTGAGGAACAGAGAGTTGAAGGGAGCCTTGGGAAGAGTCCTTCATAAGAAGAAAATTTCCTTCTGATTATGGTGGAAACACTTGGGATCTTTACATAATTTTATCCCATAAATACGTTGATATTATTTTTTGAGTATTATTCTAGACCTTCTTCCCACCATAGAAATTTCTGTTCAAGTGAAAAACTAGATAATTAATACAATAGCTGAAGTAGGGATATGTATTTGATATAGAAGGTTTCTGTTAATCTGCTAGGAAGGTTTTTCCATTTGTTAAATCCTGCTAAACCTGAGTGGCATAATTGAAAATATTTTAATTGAAATTTCTCTCTCCAACTTTTTGCTTTATGGAAAACAAAACAAAATTAAATAAAATAGTAAGAGAATTGTAATAGTACATTGTGTATCATCTTCAAAGTAGTTACTCAGAGTATAAGACATAGACCAAAAAGATTCTCTCTTGCAAAGAAGAAACAAATATTAGCACAAAACTCTCTTTCGAGTTCTTTTTTAAAAACCATAACTATGCTTTAAATGATGTTTTACCATGTCAGTACTAGGAGTTACACAAGCCCATCCTCAGCTTGCTCTTCTAAACTGAACTTTTTGTTGTTTAACAAAATTTCTTTACTTCTCTCTCTGAGAAAGTGTTTGTATCATTCTGTCTGTTAATCTCTACTATTTCCTTTTTTCTCATGTCTGCATTGTCTTTAAAAAACATCCTGATCTGTGCATAAAATAAATTTCTGTTTGCTGTGTTGCAGTAGTTTTGTTGGTATTTGCCCAGGAGCAAAGTTGTATTGGGACTACAAAAGTTGTTCCCTCAAGCATGGGGAAGGAAGCCAGAGTCTGCTTGTCAACCTTAGTTATTAAGGGTCATTTTTTTCTCTTTTGCATTTCAAATTTGTCAATAAGTTTTATTTCTATGGTTTTAATGTACTCTTGTGGTGATTCCAAGGAGGAAAGGAAATCTTGTTACCATGCTAAAAGATTGAAAAATGTGGAATTTGAACTTGGCAATGTTCCAGTATATGTCATTACTGAACCTATTTCAGCTCTCCATTTGTCTCTGGGGTTTATACTCTCTTTCTCCACCTCAAAAATAGGAGAAGCAACCATTCATTTTTCAGTCTTAAATCCATGTGTGTCCTTGTCTAGGTTTTCAATCCTGGTCTATCGATTTTCTTGTTGTCCCCTTTAAGTTATGCATCCATACCTATTACTTAAGTCTTCTCTAATGTGAGGTCCAGACTTACTCCACTTCCCAGTTTTATTCTTATCTCCCAGTAGAAATCCTCTCTTGATGTTTCATGACATGTATAAAATTAAACTCTTTATTCTTTACTCATATTTACTATTTGTTTTGCCATTTATTCTTTTCAAGTCATTACCCAAGAAACTGTATATCAGTGTGTGTATGTATGCACATATGTATGTATTACTGTTTTTATCCACATAGAAATAATGAAGTGGAGTCCTTCGTTTCACATATCAAATTTAACTCTAAATGAGTTGGACTTAAATGTAAAGGCAAAGACTATAAAACTTTTATAAAATAACATGGCATAAATATACATGGCCTTGATTTTGGTTATGGTTCCTAGGCTAGTACTAAAAATTTCCACATGCAGCAGAAGGAAGAATAAATAAATGAAGAATTTTGTGCATCAATGGACAATATCAGGAAGGCTAAAGAGTGACTCATAAGTCAGTGAAAACATTTCCATGTCTGTTGGTAAGACCCTGATATGTAGAAAACAGCAACAAAAATGCAAATAATTCAATTAAAATATGCAAAATAATTCAACAAATATTAGTCAAAAGATGTACAAATGTCCAACATATGCATAAAAAGATGCTCGTAATCATTAGTCATCCTATAATGATCTTAAAATTTTTTAAAGAATCTTTCTTCAATTGCTATTCTCCCACTAGCTTGGTTTTAGTTTTTGAAAATGGAAAATAAATAATAGGGAGAAGTTGGAACTCTTGCACATGATGTGAAATGGAGAAGATACCCCGGAAAAATTATTTAGCAATTCTTCAAAAAGTTAAACACAGAATTGCCATAGAACTCAGAAATTTTATTCCTAGGTATTTTCTTTAAGTAATTGTGATATTTAAACAAACATTTGTAAATGAATATTCAAGCACAACTATTACAGCAGTCCCAATGTGGAAAGAAGCATCAACTGGTTACTAGATAAACAAAAAATTATATACATGTATATATGGAAATATTATTCAACATTAAAGATAAGTTATGTACTGACACATATGACTACATTCATATACATGTAACTGAAACATTATTCTAATTGAAAGAAAGCAACCATAAAGACCATGTAGTGTATGATTCTATTTGTGTAAATAGTTAAGAATGGGAAAATCCATAGAGACATAAAGTAGAATAGAGTTGCCTATGTCTGGGTGGTGGGAAGGCTAGGGACAAGGGAGAGTAATTATTAATGGGCACAGGAGATTTTCTAGAGTAATGAATAGGTTCTAAAATTGTGATGACAGTTGCACTACTCTGTGAGCATATATTAATAAATATCTGATAATGTCTTTATAATTGGAACAATTTAATTACATATTAAATATCTGTGCATTAGTGGTAAACTTTTTGGTCTATTAATGGTATAGTAGTTATGTACAAGAATTTTCTTGTTTATAGGAAATTCTAAGTGCTGAATTAGTAATGAAGTATCATCATGTAAAAAATTGTCACAAATGGCTCAGCAAGTTACAAAAAGAGAGAAAGGGAATGATAGCGGAAAGAATGGAGGGAAAGTGATTAATATATGACACAAATATGAACAAATGGCATGTAGCCTGATTTGAGGCATTGATGAAATATCAGTTGACATTAAACTTGTAACCTTTGCTTTGAATGTCATAGGTTTGACGACACAGATTTTCAATTTTCAAAAATCTGTGAGTTCAATCATATATCTTGTTTTTGCTGTGATAATACTTATATAATTAAAATATTATAAATTCTGTTTTTCTTTTTAGTTTGTAAAAAAGGTAGTTGTCACTTTTGTTTATACAACTTGTGGTGGTATATAAATTTCAAGCCTGCTGCAAAAATTATT
>RJWM01049272.1:0-11169 GCA_004363535.1 Dasyprocta punctata
CATTTATGGAAGAAAAGGTCCATGTTTATTTATGCCTGAAACTGGTAACTGCATGAAAAAGAGCATAATTTATTCATTTCATCAGAGAACCAAACTCTAAAATAGTTTAAAACCTAAGATCTATCCTTAACTAGCCATACAGATTATTATTGTTTTCAGTTCTTGTCAAGGACTAAAATCTTCATCTCTTTGATGTATAAATCTTCTAAATTTTTTATCATAAAATATAATATTCACAGAGGAACAGCTGAAGGATATATATGGTACATTAGTTTTTTTATAGTCTTTAAGTTTTTGCCTGGATTCTCTCTAGTCTATTTGAGACCTGTATACTTGGAATAAAGCCTTTAGCAAATTGTAGAATTGTTTTCTTCCTAAAATGTTCTTTGGTGTTAACATATAGAAATGCTATAATAAACATCTCTATGAATTTTATCGTTGCATTTTTGTACAAATGTTGGAAAGATCATCAGTTTTATATCACATACAGTTTCCTTTTATGAGACCCATGAAAAAAATTTTCTTCACTTGTTACACACAAGAAAAGCTGTTCAGGGGACACTGTAAATCTTTTAAGTGACAGTGGTGGTTTAAAAACATGTCTGCAAATTCTTTGACAATATTTCAATCTAACATCTCTTCCTTGAATATAATTTAATGACTCACTTTTAGTGAACAGTGAGAAAAATAATACCACATGACTTTAGAGCCAACATAGTTTCTACCTATTTCTGCCTGTTGGGCTCCCCTCTTCTCCTCCTCCTCCCTACCATTTGCTCTTGCTTTTGCTATGCTTTGGAAACCTCAGTCAATATATATATGATGGTCAGCTACCAGAGCTACACGAACACATACAGATTATCTAGAAACGCCAGGTGAGTTGTTACTTTTTTATGAAAGACATAGTAATGTTCCTCCCAAAGATACCCATGTCTTTAATTCCAGAGTCTATTAATAGATTAGGTTAGCTGACCAAGAAAAGCAAGTTTTCTGGCATCAGGAAAGTGAGCTATCCAGGAGGGTCTGAAGTAATCATAAGATTCCTTAAAAGGGCAAGAGGGAGGCAGAAGAGTTAGAGATGAATGGTCAGAAAGATCCAAAGTCACTGTTTTGAAGATGGAGGAAAAAAACCAAGAACCAAGTAATACAAGCATTCTCTAGACACTGGAAAAGCAAGAACACAGATTTTCTACAAGATCCAGAAAGGAATGGAGCTTTGGTAACACTTTGATTTTAGCCTGTGGATATCTATGTTAGAGTTCTGACCTGTAAAACTAAAAAATTGGTGTTAAGATATTAAATCTGTGATAATTTGTTACAACCTCAATAGAAAATTGTATACCCTTGAGACTCTGAATTCAGGGAGACTTTATCATATGGTCTTCTATAATTAGAAGAGTGACCTTACATACTTCTCAGTTTGGGTCTATAAGAAGTTCAAACTGAATCAATGACCCATCTTTGATTATTCTGCAGGATCTCTTATCTCCAGCCTAACTGTATACTTTTCTTGATACATTTCCTCTCAATATCATGTATCCTTTTTTCATAATAGGGCCAAAAATAAATAAATAGAACTGGTTAAAACAGTATAGCTATGCACTGCATAATGACTTTTGGTCAGTGAGGGATCATATACATCACAGTACATACCAGGTTCCCTGGATGTTCAGTAGACTATACCTTCTAGGTTTGCATAAGTACATGCAGGGATGTTTACACTAATGGCAAAATCACCTAATGATGCATGTTTTACAGACTGCATCCCTGTCATTAAGCCAGACATGATGGTACATACCATTATCTACCAGAAGTAATGAAGTAGAAAGTATAAAAGGTTTCTTTTCCTTATCTTTTGAAAACAAATACATCTGTGATACAATCTACAGCTAGGGAAGACATCAACTGAAGCAAACAGGAGCAACATACATTGCATTCAACTTAATATTTTCTAACAATAGGGGAAAGGGGACTTACCTCTTCTCCTTTGCAATTTATATACAAGTCTACACACAGATACACACACGCATACTCTCTCTCTCTTTCACTTCATGTTATGTCTGCTTAGGGAAGAATACAGAGAAAACAACAAATGAAAATTAGGGGTTGACAGAAAAAGACAGAGAAACAGAAGTTTTAAGAAATGAGATGATTCTTTACAAAAGGTTAGTGTACATACACAGAGAATGATAGCTCCTCAAAGACACACAATACATAGAGAATTGAACAAGAATACACCCAATATTCATGCAAAACGAGGGGCACTCCAGCCCTCTCCATTTATTTATTTTGAGTCTAGCTGGCTGTGACGGCCCTAGGTTCAATCCCCTGTACCATAAACAACAAAAATAAAACCCACAAGTGCACTCAAAAGAAAGACACCGGCACTTTTACAGCATAACTAACACGCCCGCGTGAGTCTTTTACGACATTCTTAATGAGGATGTCTGAGGTCGCACCGGGTTTTAACAATCTTAACATTCCTATGGTGCCATCTGTCCCTTAGCAACTGCTCTGTCAGCCTGCTGAACTCTGCTTTTTTCACATTTTCTTAGCTTCAGAAACTAAGTCCCCTGAAGGCAGCTCCACCTCGCAGGTTCCCAGGAAGCCGCAGCCACTGGAAATCCACCTGCTGTTCAGGGACTCTTGGGAACTTGCCTGTACCTCTATCTGCTAGCTAGCTGCAATCATCACTTTGCAATCCACGTCTTTGTAGCCAAGCTTCTGCTTCCATTCCTCTATTAAACTTAGAGACCTTCCCTAAGCCTCACATCCACGTGTGGGATAGACAGCCTGGTAAGTGTGCACATCTGTCTCTCTTGGGTACTTTACACTACTGATGACTGGGGACCTGCTCCAAAACATAGTGCAAAGTGAAGCTGCACTAGGTGCTGACCTGGACTAGACTTCTGCAACCTGGCCAAAATTTCCTTCTCTCTGTCTCTCTCTGTCTCTCTGTCTCTCTGTCTCTCTGTCTCTCTGTCTCTCTGTCTCTCTGTCTCTCTCTCTCTCTCTCTCTCTCTCTCTCTCTGTCTCTCCTTTATGCATTTAGACACCATATTGAGATAGACATCCCAGTGTGCACTCCTTTATAATTTTGGTCATTAAAAAATGGCAAAAAATACTCTTCAAGAAAGAATAAAAGCAAAGTTACTCTGTTTGTCTACTACAAACCATAAATAGGAAGAATAAAAATGAATTTAGTTAAGTATAGCCCCATCTGTATAGAGTCCTTCGACATAGCAAAATTATTGATCTCTTAGGAATGAACATATGAGCAGGAGAAAAATCTAGAAATTCTAGGAATTACAGACTCCATCTTATACTATCTTGTATCTCTATGATTGGTATTTAATGCCCATGGGACTCAATGGTTGCTGAAGTTGCTATCTTCATCATATAGACAAAACATGGAAACCTGTGAAGTAGCAGATTAACAATGAGATATTTCCCTCCATTTGAGAAAGTAAGGTCGTCTACAATCTTGGGCATCAAGAGGCATTCCTCATTACTCTTGGGACAGGTTCACTGATGCTCACTTAAATGTTGCATATGAATTCTATTTTATATCAGTGGAGTGCTTCACAGTTTATAAAGCATTTGTGCATTAATCATATAGAATGAAGTTTCTTTCTTTTCAGCTTCTTTCTATACAAGTACCAAGTATTATTTGCAGATAACGTGTTTCACTGAGCCTTCACTGAATTGTTCATGCAACAGCTATAAATCAAGATTGACTTTTTGAACCTAACTTTGCATAATTCAAGAAGCTACTCAACATCTCCTGCCTAAGCAGGCTCATGACTTATAAGAATCTTCAAAGCTAAATAACTACCCATGACTGTCTCAAAATGATTAAATAACAAAGAGGTTTTGCATTAACAAATCAGGAATGAGTCACTTGCTGTCTGATTCTTCCCTGATCAAGAAGTGACAGAGAAGGTGCCATTTACAAAGAAAAATGTCATGAAATGATTGAATTGTGATTTTCTAGTTGCTAATGATAAGAAAATGACCACAAAAGGAAGTGGCAGATGGGGGGGGGACTGCTATTAAATACTAGTCTGTCAAGAGACAAATTTATCAGACTCTTAGTGGTAGATTTAGTCTTGGCTCAGGAGAAATAATCAGCTCTGCAGTTAATGAGTACACTGCTCTTAATCATTTCATTATACCTAAGACTAAGCAGTGTAAATCAGAAACACCAGAAAGTCAATATATAGTTACAAGGTGCTTTAACACAGCACAACAATAAATTTTCATTATTGCACTGAAGCCCGTACTTCCTTTTCATCTGCAGGATAATTATTTGGAAAGATGGTATCCAGTTCCTCCACCAACTAGATATTTTTCTTGTCTCTCAGTTCTGCCTCATTCCATGAATGTGTTTTATAGCTTCAGCTATACTCTATGTTCATGAAGACCAAGGGCTACGTTTACACAAATTTTAATTTTCTTTAGTGTGCAGTACAGTGCTACTCATACACAAAAATCAGTTTACAATGCTTGAACCACTTGTAAATTGTGTGATCTTAAAACATCATCATATGACATTCAAAGACCTCTCAGGTCTAATGAATGTAAAATGTAAATTTTTCTGGGGGTAGTGAGGACAGGAAAGAGAGCTGTACTTGTCTAGACAAGGGCTGAGGAGGGGACTATAAGACATGGTGCCATGCTTAGGGGGAAGCCCAGGTAAGCACGGAGATGGAGGTGCAGAGCAGGTCAGGACTAGGATGAGAACCCGAGTTGCAGATGCAAAGGACATGCATGTTTTACTTCATCCTGCAGTCTATGATTTGCAGGAAAATTCTGACTGTTTCTGTGGGGACAAAGAATAGAAACAGGGCTTTCCCCGGCCTGAACCCCAGGACTCTTGCGGAAATGAAAGGAATGCCAGAGAAGGGAAGGAATGCCACAGGTGGCAGCAAAAGTCACCCTTCCACTGAATGTAGCATTTAAGTAACTTACACGTCATTCCCACTGTCCCCGATCTGTACCTGGCTTGTTGGCTCCATTCTGTTTTCCTCACGTGAATAAATATTTTCGCCATGTATTTAATTATTCAGAACAAAACCCAAAGAGCCACTTTGATTCTTCCCTTTTTCTTGGCCCCTGTTTGTCATCTTCAACAAATCTTTGTCCTCAGAACACACCTGTACTACACGTACAAGAGCGTCTTTCCGTGTGCATACGATCACCCTGGTCTGGGTTGCCATCACCTCTTACCTAGATTGTTATAGGCCCTCAGCATCATGCTTTTATTCTCTCCTTGTTTTAGTCTGACACCTCCCAGCCCCCATGATCATTTAAGCGTATTAACCACATCGTGACACTTGCTTGCTCCAAACCTACTGGCTTCCTATTATAACTCGACATCTGATCTCCACTTCATAGGTTTTACATGGTCTGACCCTGCCTTCTCCTCTGGGCTCATCTCTCATAAGCTTCCACTTTACATTCTACTAGTCAATTCTTTCCTGACCTCCTACAGGCCAAAATCATTTACACTTTTAGGTCTTGATGAACCTCTCAAGTAAACACACATACTCTTTAGTCATGTCTAGGCCACCTTCCCTGGTGACCTAAATCCTCACACACTCCTCCCAATGGAATCCAGGAAATAGATATAACTGCATCTTCTGCCATTTTCTTTATAGTTATTTCAACTATCACTTACGTATTTACCTGTGTGTAGTCTATCTTTATGTCCCAGTTTTGGCCTCAATCATACTACAGCTGCATACAGGCTCAGGAGAGTGAAGATTCTTACCAGTTTAGCCACATTGCCTGGAACAATGCCAGTTACATACTAAGGACTGAGTGACTATTTCTAGAATGAACAAATTAATACATGAATCACAATGAAAGTCTTATGTGCTTAAACTCTTTCTGAAATCATTGCTTAAGGATTTTCTGCCCAAGTATGTTGAATATAGTTCTTACATTCTCAGATGATATTCAAGAAAATGTTTGATATTTTTGCCTTATAGAAAAAAGGAAGATATGTCACATACAGTTTTCTTGAACACAGTTTTAATATTGTGGTCCTCCCTATGGGAATCTAACGTCAGAATTATAATGCAAGGAGGAAAAAGATAATTGAAAGAATAGTGTAAAAAAATCTACATTGCCTTCCTGGAGAATGCAATAGAGTTTTCTAGCATGATATATTACTGTACACGCCTTTGGTAATAAGACAAATCTTTAAAAATGTTATTTCAGAATATTACATCAGTGAAGAGATCTAACTCTCTTCAGTTTTGCTGGAGGGTTTTTAAGATTGCTGTTACTGTGCTTATTTGAAACATAACCACGAGCAAGAAGTATGTGGAAACAACAGCTGTATTAACTTCATCATGTACAGTTAAGTATCCAACACATTTGGAAGCCCTGCTCCTTCATTTTCAAAGGATGTCACCAGGAAGGTCAGGCCTGGAGGAAGGATCTAGTGGCGACACAGCTACAGTGAACCTGAACAAGACTGCCAGCTGCCCACAGACTGCATGGTTTATGGGTATTGATTATACTTTGGGTCCCTGGTTCACACCATGTGTTACAGAGATGAATGCTGTAGAAGAACCCGAGGCAGATAACCCATGAGCAATGGTGGTTAGTTAGGACAATGAGGCTGTCTGTCCATAATTCCTAGCTCCTCTAGACCCCCACAATCCCCATCTCTGCTCTCTCTGCTCTCAGGAACCTTCATCTGAATACATGGATTCAACCTGAAACAAACAGGTTGAATTGTGGCCTCGTTTGAATTTGAAGACAGAAATAAGAAGCTTCACTCTATGCTTCTCATCTTTGATGGTAAAATTCCAGGCTTTTGATCCAGGAGCCATTTTCAGTCTTTCTTCACTCTTCCTCCATCGTAAGGCTCTTGGGCCGGGTTTTATGTAAGGCTAGCCTGACCCCAGAGGTTTCGTTTCAGTTAGGAAAAAGTATAAATTCCACCTCTTTGATTTCTTTTCCTAATTTGGAACACAAAAGACAGAGATGCTAAAATATGGCGTGTGATGTCAATAAAAACTGGACAGGGAATGATGTGACTGTGGATAAAGGTCACTCCTCAGGCTCCAAACATGGACAGTGTGTAAGAGGAGTGCTCACTGGGCCCGCATGCCTTCAGGATGCTCTCTTTAGGGGCATGGAATATTAAACGGTAGAGGACTCCCATTGTAACAGGTTACATATTGAAAGACAGACCAAAAGCCAGGTGTGGTGGTGCTTGTAATCCCAGCACTCAGGAGGCTGAGGCAGGAGGATCCTCACAAGTTCAAGGGCAGCCTCAGCTACAGTGAGTCCAGGCCAGCTTAAACTACATAGTGAGGCCCTGCCTCAATAAAAAAAAAAAAAAGAAGAAGAAGAAGAACAAGAGGAAGAGGAAAGAGAAACAGAAAAGAAGAGGAAAGAAGAGGAGAGGAAACGAAAGGAAAGGAAAGGAACAGGAAAAGGAAAAGGAAAAGAAAGGAAAGGAAAAGGAAAAGGCAAGGCAAAGCAAGGCAAGATCAAGGCACTGCATTATATACTAGGAAGAATTCACAGATCTATTAAAGGTGAAAGTCTCTGTTGAATAATTATGCTCACTCTAATGTGTATATTCTGCAATTGCTCATATTTGACCATTTTTTTTACTTAAAAGATGGCAATATTACATGGTTTGACCTCATGTAACAAGTGAGAATAGGGATGGGAAGAGGGAATTCGTGTTCAGACCCGTTATACTTTCGCAAACTAGTTCAGCTTGTGTGGAAGTAAAAGCCCATTTTACACACTGAGCTATGGCCCGGTAGACTTCTATGCTCTCGCAGTGCGTTGGCCTCAGCTGGACCCTCCTTGGGTGAGCCTTCTCTGTGCCATGTGTGCCATCAAGGATGTACACAAAGCCCCTCACAGCTTCCTACGGACACAAAGAAACAGATCCGAAGGTCTTACTGAGCCATTTGGGAGGCACGTGGAGTGGCTTTTATAACTGGAGCGGACCTCTTTCTCTCAGGGGCCCCCCTGACCGTTTTCTCCTCCAATTCCTGTTCTTCACACCCCTCCCCCCGGCCTCACTGCATGCTCATCTTCTTCTACCATGCATATCAGTTCAGCTCTCCTGAGTTTCTGACCTACTAGGTTCCATGTTCTCATCTACCAGGCAAAGCCATTTAACAGGATTTACCAGCCTTAAACATCAGCCCAGGTAATCAACACGCGACTCCACACACCCATACAGGGTAGTAATCCCTGGACAGCACTGTGCCTGCTGTGAGCCATGGGGATGGGGATCAGACATGACCCCAAAGCTCCTGCCTGAGGAATTCAGTCTGGTTGGGAGGCAGGTGTTTCATAACCAAAGCACAACAGTTCAGTGCTGCACAGAACAACAAAAGCCAAGGTCAGGGCTGGTGGGATGAAGGCTCTGTGACAGCGCCTCCGAAACCAGAATAGACAGGAAACATTTGCTTACTGAAAATATGCTTCCAATAAACACTTTTCTCTAAATGAAACAGCAAGAAACCCAAACTAATTCATCTACATATGGCAATTACGGATTTGAATAAGGTAAGCATTGATGAAGTTTTTGATTAAAAATAAAATTGATTGTTTTCTAATGGTCACCTAAAAGGAAGAATATTTTAAAAATACAATATGTAATTCCTACCAGAAAATTAACTTGAAGAAAGTATGACATAAATGAAGATATGGATATTAGATCATTTTATATGCAAGCAACTTTTTTGAATTTATAAAGAAGTCTGAATATATCACATATATAATCTTCAGTTGCAGAATCTGACTCTTTTAGTTACTTTTCTCTTGTTGCTGAGACAAAATAACCAACGCCCAAAATTAAGGAAGAAAAGGTTTATTTAGCTTACATTTGTGGAGGTCTCAGACCCTAATCAGCCGACTTGACAGCAGGGTGAGGGGCAACAATTTAAGGTGGTGTGGAAGACAGCAAAAGCAACAGAAGCAAAGGTGGCGGGTGGGGAGCAAGCCTCTTTTCCTCCTTTATATTGTAAGCCAGCTACCCTCCCACTAGGGTGAATGTAGCAGTCACACCATCTCTGGGCCCTCCTCTTGCATGGACTGAGGTTTACAAAGTGAGGACCCTGGCCCCCTGCTGAGTCACTTAGTTGAAGATCTAAACTTCTCAAGTTGACACAATGTATCAACCATCACAGAGACTTCCAGGCCAGTTCTTTCAAGAATTTACTAGTGACAGGCAGAGATTTTTTTGTTTGCCCTGGTAATCTAAGTTGACATTGCTAGATCTACTATTCAGAGAATAGCAAAGTTGCCCAAAGCTGCATCCCAGAGATAGAAGTTTCGAGCAATGGTTCTCAATCAGGGTTACATACAACAATCATCATCTAGAGAGCTCTTGCAGTGCTTCGAATCCTGGAACATTTAGAAATTATAGATTCCTGGAATCCATTCATAGTGGTTTAAATTTTAATTGATTTAAAGTGACTTCTTAGAGCAGTGAGGTTAAGTATTCCAAGAACTTCCAGGTTTGGCCAACTTTTTTTTTTTTTTAACAGTTCTGTTGATTGCGCTGAGTTAAATGCCCAACTTCTTCTATTTCTTATTTTGAGACAGGGTCCTACTAAGTCACTAAGTTGCCTAGCATAGGTTTCAATTTGTGATGCTCCCGCTCCAGCCTTCCAGAGTGCTGGGATTTTAGTCATGCACCATTACTCTCAATTTAGGCAGGTTTCTAAAACCACAAATTTACTGCAAAATTGCAAAAAAGTCATATGTATTGGTTTTATAGCTTGTATCTAGATATTCCCCAACAAAGCCTCTTGTAGTCATAGGCAGAGCTTTTTGGAAATGGCTGGATCTAGTGTGTGTGATGCTAAGATTAAGGATGTGCTACTGGCATTAAGGGTGCAGGATTACTAAATTAGTTCATTGATTCTTTCAGCATAGTTAAGGGTGTGGCTAATGGGAAGGCTCAGCCTGGGTGTGGGTGGCTCCACCTAAGAAGTGGGCAGCCTGGAAAGGATAATTTGGAGAGGCAGGGTTCTGCTTGCTGCTTTGCTGCCTTCTCCCTACCCTGCCATACCGTGGAATGTTTCTCCTCTGTGATGTCACACTGCCATGTCATCTTGCGGTGGAGCCAACTGACTATGGACAACTTCTATGAACTGTGAGCTGCAATAAACCTTTCCTCCTTTAACTTTTGGGGTTGGGTATTTTGTGCCAGCAATGAGAAAAGTAACTAACACACTTGCTCAGCTTTACTGTTGCTGGGACACAATACCCAGTATCTCTTCCAGCTTAAAAGAAGAGAAGTTTAATTTAGCTCAGTTTTAGGGGACTCAGTGCATGGCCAGCTGGCTCCGAGGCAGGAACATCATGGTGTGAAAAGTGTGGTGGAGCAAAGCTACTTAATTCCTGGTAGTTGAGAAACAGTACAGGTATGACCCTAGATCAGAAGGAACCAGGGACCAAATATAGCACCCAAGGTCACACCGCCATAACTCACACAGATATATGCCAAAATGTGCTTTGCTAGTCCCCTGGGCAGCTGTCAACCTGATTAAATTGACCATCCAGATCAACTGTCCCACCATGTCAGTCATTTACAAAATCATGACGCACAAAAAGTCAAAAAACAATGAAATTACATTTCATATACTGTGGCACAAAGACTGTCCAAGGGCTCCTGGGATGTCACGATTTCCTGGGTCACCTGGACAGTACATGTTGACAACACTATGACATAGTAAATTAAGTTTCCCTTTGTGAACCTTCATCCTTAAGAAGTCAGGCCAAATGACTTCTACGCTGTCTCCATTTATGAGAAAATGACAAATGAATCTCCATAGGACAGCATAACCCCCATTCAGCAGCCATTTAAACAGCCATTAGAATTCATCTCTGTGGTTAACTTTAAATAAAATACAGGAATCTCACTACACTCATTCTATCCACAATAGAAAGATCTATTTCACTTAAAATAATGCCCCCTAGGGTTATCACCTGAAGTACATGAGGAATCTTTAAAAAATCAAGTCATAGAAGTGCAATATAGACAGTGGTTAGAGACGCACAGGAGGTGGAGGGTAGTTGGAGTGCCACTGATAACAAGTATAAGGTTATAGCTAACTGTGAAGATAAAGTTCTAGTGTTTTATGGTACAGTTAAGTAACTCTGACTAGGACTAAT